>CAFUXE010000393.1:811360-821843 GCA_903364295.1 Serranus cabrilla
CAAAATTATATTTTAAATTGCATAAAAAAGATACTGTAAGTCTTTTTGCATATGCAGTATTTTCTATGCACAATATATAATGAAAATGTATGAAAACTCTTTGTAAACATAAGAATACAATTTCAACAAACAACATTGTTTAATTGATATGTAGAAAATCAAAGGATAACTATTTTTTTTCTCATTTTACATTACATTGACCCGACACAATCAAAACCACATAAAACAAAGAACATCACAGTCCCTCCCTCACGTTTGATCTCTGCTCTGCAGACACACCTCAGCATTTAAACTCCTGCCTACCTGAGCTCACACAACTCAGCAGTGTCTCCAACAGATGTTGAAAGCCAAAACCCAGGAAAGAGAGGCTGAGTGAAGGTGGTCTGGACTCTGTGGAGGAGAGTCATGGTTTCAGAGATGCTGTAGTAAGACAGAGTGCCTGCTTTGTGATCCAGGTAAACCCCTATTCTGGAGGACTGAGGGCCTGAGATGAAGGTAACGTTATTGTTATGTCTGAATTCAAATCCACCACGGTTACATTCCAATGCCCAAGATTTGTCATTATATCCAAATCCACATTCACGAGGAGTTCCTGTTCTGCTAATATTCTTATATGCAACTGCTATATGAGCAGTCCCGCTCCACTCCACCTCCCAGTAACAACGTCCAGTCAGACCCTCTTTGCTCAGGACCTGACACCATAGAATAAATCTGTCTGGGTGAACTGAATATGACTGGTTTGCTGACATTAATGTTGCTTTTCTGTTCCTGTTACTCAGTGACAAATGTTTATTTGCTGTATTTGGATCCAGAGTGAGTTGACAGGAATATCTCATGAAACCAGCTCTGGTTCTGGGCTCTAAAACATCCACTTCAGTCACTGCCAGTGAGATGTTTGTCCACTCCTCACTCAGAGCAGCGCACACTTTATCTCTGGCCTCTGTCAGAGCCGCTGTCACATCCTCAAAAGAGCGCAGAGGATAATCATCAACGCTGGGTAGATCTTCAGACTCACTCAGACGTGACAGTGAGGGGTAGTTGCTGAGGAAGTGCAGGTGATCTTCTGTGTGTGAGAGATGCTGCAGCTCCCTGTCTTTTCTCTGCAGCTCTGTGATCTCCTGCTGCAGCTTCTCCTCAAGCTCTTTAGCCTGACTCACCTGGGTTTCCTGCTGGAGTCTGATCTGCTTTCTCACCTCAGACCTTCTTTTCTTAATCATATGGATCAAATTAGTGAAGATCTCCTCGCTGTCCCTCACAGCTTCATCAGCAGAATGATTGAAGGCCTTCACCCTCTGCTGAAGCACCTTGACATCTTTCTCTCTGTCCTGGACTCTCTGTTGGATTTTTTGCAGACTCACCTCGAGCTCTGTCTGCCTGTCAGCTCTCTCTGCTGCAGCAGAGACTGTGTCGTGGCCTTTATGATCATCCATGGAGCAGAGATAACAGATGCACTTCTGGTCAGTGCGGCAGAAAATCTTCATCACCTCGTCGTGGCGAGCGCAGACATTCTCCTGCAGCTTCAGAGTGGCTTCAACCAGCTTGTGTTTCTTTAACAGAGCAATGTTGTAGTGAGGCTGCAGGTGTTGCTCACAGAAAGAGGCCATACACACCAAACAGGACTTGATGGCTCTCAGCTTCATCCCAGTGCAGTAATCACAGGCCACATCTCCAGGTCCTGCATAGGATTCACCAGGTGAAGCAGCTTGAATTCCTACCTCCTTCAGTTCCTCCACCAACTCTGCTAACATTGTGTTTTTCACCAGGACAGGCCTCTCTGTGAAGCTCTGCCTGCACTGAGGGCAGCTGTGTGTTTTCTTCTCAAGCTTCTCATCCCAGAAGTCTTTAATACAACTCATGCAGTAGCTGTGCCCACAGGGAATAGTCACCGGATCCTTTAGAAGATCCAGACAGACTGAACAGCTCAGCTTTTCTCCATCCAAAATACCTTTCTGCGCCATTTCTCCCCTCGACGACAGTGAATGTCAGTAAGTTTACTTTCTGATTCCAGATAAAAGCTGAGCTCAGTGATCTGCAGTGTATGGGCGTTTCAGCTCTAACATTGCATCACATGGTGTTTACACTCGTCCTTAAACTGGCAGATCTGTGAAAGGGGAGGGAACAACAAATACTTTAGCTGAATAGACTTTGGGCAGGAGTAGCCCGGCCTAGCCTGGGAGGGGGTTATAAAGTTGTGCTTCATTCCAGGAAGAGGAGTGATTTGAGAGTAACACTGTGTTAGTTATAATGTGCCTTTCAGATAACTACAGAACTGAAATTGAATACCAACCACTAGCCGACTACTTATATTACACTTCTACTACTATTAATTATAATAAAAGCTTCATCTTGTAGCACATTTGACACAAATGTAGCTTTGATTATTTAACAGCTTTACTCTATGTGTTTGTCTTAGTGTTTTGGTAAATGAAGCAGAAGTTTTGTGGATCTATGATTTATTAGGGACACATCTTACATTATCACGGATCTCACAATATCAAGGATCATCCATAAATACAGACGATACCAACTCTGGAAAGCACTCAAACAATATAAAGTTGCAATGTTTCCATATAACCAACACCAATTAATGACAGGAACCATTTAATTAGATAGTAATACACACATAAGGCAAGTAAAGGCAGTAAATTCAAATACAGAGGAAATTTAAAGTGCTTTTCCTGGCATTTGAAACAGATTAACATGCCATTTTGCATTTGATTATATTAAAAGCAATAAGCAATACAAATCTGAAATAAATAATGAAATTAAATGTATTGTATACAATTTAATAAAATACAAACGGGATATAGCAGGCGGCTGCAGTTGGCTATTATTGTATTATTGTATTATTGGGCTTTTCTCTGCAACACCGGAAGCCATCTTTTTCACCCGGATGCAGAATTCAGGTGTAACACATATTTTCTTCCGCCATAGCTCGAAAGATTCTTTCCTACGAGTCGAGAAACAGCCGTGCATATCATATCAACATGTCGTGATTACAGTTCATATTTTCATCTAGCTTAATTTAAATATGACGTGGGTTTTGAATAAACTCCACATCTCGTATGTTTTGTTATTTATGTTTTATCTTTCTGATGTTTTAAGGTGTTCGTCTGTGACCGTACAAGGTAAGAGACTGACAGCAGCTCGTTAGCTAAACACTGCGAAGTGACAGTTATTGCTAACTGATAGCTAACTGGTTATCACACTGCTAACTGCTAACTACCTGCTAATGTTAATTATCTCATTATTGCATTCACGTTTTGTCAGTGTAACCAAACATATGAACCAAACCGATCCTGTTCGTTTCAATGCTTTTGTATTAGACTCTATGACTGTTAGCTATGTGTACCTTTTATGAACTGTAAACTGAATCGTCATTTGATAAGTTAACCTCTTCTGTCTTGATAAGCAGACTTAACTGCCATTTAATCACCTCTTTTTGGAGATAATTATTTTGATTTATAAGTCTGGAACCAGACTAGACCTTTTCAGTGTACCTAACCCACTCACTTAGAAATAAGAGAGAATCTTTTGATAAACTGACAAAAAGCCTATCTTAGGCACTGACTGTGTCTTACAATATCAAAAAGAAAGCTGAAAGGATAACAGTGAGAGAAATGTCTTCTGTACTGAGCGTGATCTATATTTGACTTTTTTCAGCTCATGATGAGTCAGCGGAGGTCATGCTGTCAGAGGATGCACTGCCCGACTTGGAGAACAGCCCCAAGTTTGTGGAGTCAGAAGACCTGGACTCCCTGCCGAAGAGGCAGTTCAAGACAGCCGAGATTGCAGATGCTGTGATGGGAACAGAAGCCCCCATCGATCCTTCTGACATCGAGTCGCTCTTCCCAAAAAATGTGAAAGACTTCCAGTCAGGCTTCTCCCCGCCCTGTGATGAGAACAGTGCCCAGTGTGGTGCACCTGCTCTGGCCGATAAAGGAGCCTCACTGGAGGAGAACAACGATGAATCATCACAGCAGGTAATTCACAAGAAGCACTATAACATGGATAAGAGTGGTTGTGGTATTTTAATGTAATTATCATTCCAGGATAATTCTCTAGCTAGCTTGTATTTATTTAAACCAATCACAGTTGTCTTTGGTGGTGCTAAGCCCTGTCACTATGGGCTGTTGGAAAATCCCATGGACATTTTTTACCTCTTTTCTGAAATGTTATAAACCAAACCACTAATTTACAAAAATAATAGTTTTATTAATAATTAAAATAAGAAAGTCATTTTTCCTACATTAGGTTTTGTATTTTCAATCTGAAGCCTGATTTTCTAGAAGATTCACTCAAAGATATGATCCGTTACAATAAACCATATAATGAGTGCAGGATTAGCAGCAGGAGTGTCAAAGTTGTCTTCTCTCTGGATGTTTACCCCCAGATCACTCTTGACATAGTGCGGGCGGACACAACTCCAACTGAGGAGCAGAACACCACAGAGACTGCCAAGACATACAAGGTGAACTGTGATAAGAGGAACATCACAGGAATGGACAATTTCACTGTGCAGGTCCTCAACGCTTCACAGGTAATTATGATGCCCTCTGAGGCTCACTGAGTAGGAGCGCCTAATCTTACTTTACCCTAACAGACAAACACTATATTAATAATAACAAATGAGAGTTTGTATAATATAAAGAATTACAGCTGAGAAAGCCTTTACGTTTTTGCAAAAGGGCAGAATAAGCTGCGTTACCTGTACATTTAAGATTGTAGTTATAGAAACAACCCAGAGCTTGTTTTAGCTGCTTTGTTTAATTTAAACTTTTCTTTATACATGGTGTTTTCTTAGTCTAGAGTTTGTATCGACGTTATCTGCTGATAATTCCTATAAATCATAGTCAGTCTGTTTTTCTTCCTCAAAATAAATGTCAGAAGAAAATAATTCATCCCTCAGTCTGTGTCTTTGTTCCTTATTTCTCTCAGGACCTGATGGAGTTTCTGAACGCTAACAGCACAGAGTGCTCTGTGGTGCTGTTCTTCACTGCCTGGTGCCAGTTTTCAGCCAGCCTGGCACCTCACTTCAACGCCCTGCCCCGAGTTTTTCCCAGCATGCACTTCCTGGCACTGGATGCCTCGCAGCACAGCAGGTGAATGTTTTTTTAAATATTGTGTATCATCCCTCCCTGTGTGAAAGCTCACTTTAAAGGGGTATTAAATAACAGTCTGATGACATTGGAATTCACAGCTTTATTAGTAACTAGTCTATTAGATAATTAGATTAGGAATCCATGAATAAGGGTTCTCCAGTGTTAAGAAATTGAAAGTGTCCACATGTGTGTGTGCATGTGAGCAAAATGACATCCTTCATGCTTTTGAGCGTTAATAATCTTCCTTAAAGAAACTTTATGTGTCCCCCATTTAGAACAGTGGTTCTTAAATGTTTTGGCATGTGACTAAAAATTATCCAGTTTTATACAAGTAAAATGCAAAAATTAGACATTTATTTCAATATGACTTGAATCATCTGGTGAACCCTAAGGTTTATCTTGGGGCCCTTTTTGCTTTGCCTGTAAAGCTGACTTTACTTTGAGATACCAGGAATAATGGAATATTTGTAAAGCTTAAAGTTACAAGATTTTCATTTAAATAAATGTCTGTTATGTAATTTTCTATTGCCATTTTTTTGTTTGTTTAGATTACTAACTAGAGACCATTAACTCCTGTGAATATCTTAAACAGAATCATAATTTCTCTTTCTTCTGTTTCGTCTTTTTCCATCATCGACCAGCCTCTCTACAAGGTTTGGGACCGTAGCAGTGCCAAACATCCTGCTGTTCCAGGGGGCCAAACCCATGGCTCGCTTCAACCACACTGACCGAACGCTGGAGACGCTCACCTCCTTCATCGCTAACCAGACCGGTACAAACTGAGTAGAAACAGTAATGCAGTTTTTAGTTTAAAGATAATTTGGGTGGTCCAAAGACACTTTTTTGCAATAAGAAACAATGTATTTCTTCTGTACAATAAAGATATCAAGTCTCTTTATTTCTGGAGGTCAACTTTAACTATATCTATTTCCTGCACATCAAACCTGCTGTATTTACAGATACACTTTATGTCTTCTAGGGTTTGAAGTCGCCCCTGACAGAAACGTGACAGAAACGGATCGTCTCGGGCCACTCCCCAGCGTCCCTGTGAAGAGCATCGACTGGCTGCTGGTCTTCTCTGTCCTCTTCATCACAGGCTTCACTATGTACGCCATCCTGCGGACTGACAGCATCCGCTGGCTCATACCAGGACAGGAGCACGAGCATCAGGACTGAGAACACACAGACTGCAAGTCACTGGATGCCAACGATTATTTCATTAGAAGTGTAATTTGTTATTAAAATAAACAGTTGCTAATTTGCTTATGCTTCAAGTGTGTGATGGATAAAATAAATGTATGTGAGCCATTGTGATTTATAATAAAGAATGTAATAATTTGTAGCGGTTTACATTTCTGCTTTTTTAGGATTTGTATTTGATATTCTCTTCAAACCATAATTCTGAAGTACAAAGTGCATTAAAAATTAACTTTACAATGGTGAGGTAGGAGCAGAATCTCATAAAGCAAAAGCTGCAGTGTGGTTCACTATTTAAAAAAACAAATTAGATTTTATCCACCTTTTTAAGATGACAGATTTTTTTTTTTTTTAAAGAAAAAAGTGCATTAATATGGAATTAACTTACAAATACTCTTAGTTGTCATTTGGCATAACCAGACTCCTATGGAAAATGTGTGGGATTTTAATCAGGCAGTAGACTGAACAGCTCTGGTGAGGTGTGTGAGGACAGGGGAGAGGACGTAGAGAGCAGGAGAAGTGGTAGTGGAGAGGGATAACGGCTGACAAAGTGCTGGTTATGTCTGGGTTAATGTTTACCCTGAGGACGAGCAGCTCATGGCCCTGCAACCGCCTGTTCAGGCTGAGCAGTCTGCTGCTGTCCAACAACCACACGTCTAACATGGTGAGTGACTGACAGTTAGCATTAGCACGTTTAAGTATCTTATCTATATATGAAGGTGGGGTTAGCTACGTGTGAGTGTAATCTCATGAGACAGGCAACACCTGTACACATGCAGGGGAGCTGCGATATCCCCATGAAAGACGCGCCGTTTAATGTATGAAAACTTGCTCACGCCGAACCCTATTCAAAACGCTCTGAAAAAAAAGTTGACGCTCATGCCTGTAAAATGACGCACAGTTTAAGCAGCATATTTGGCATTTCTAAATTCCTTCAGAGCTAATCTTCAATTCGGCGTAAATAGTTTGATGGATGTAACTCATCTGACAGTGTTAATTTGAGATTTCGACTCGATTAGTTAATTCGTCCTCTTTCCCCTGGACGTTGCAACTTCATTTAGTACTTAAGTTCTGAAAGTAATTTGCGATGTCATAAAGTTGAATATTTGGGAACAAAGTTATCATGTGTGGATTATTAAAGTGCCGATTTGAACAGAGGGTTGTTACAAATCAGAAAAGATTCATATTCGTATTATTACGAGTGTGAGTCTACAAATAAACCAGGCTATATTAAACATACAGAGTTAATAATGAGATTTGGTGTGCTTTTAAACAAGCACATGGTGAAATCACACACAGTAATTATGCAGTTAAATATGAACATCGCAGAATATGAATATAATTTGTGGCCATTGCTTATTAGCCTCTCATTTTCGGTGCAAGCCTGCCATCTTGTGGCCGCAGCACAAACAGCTCTCAGGTGATATACAAAATAAAGAAACACATCTCACATTTTCTAATAGGAATAGTTTACCCCCCAATAAAAAATGATTTTTTTTTACTCTTACAAGTAGTGCTGTTTATCAATCTAGAGTGTTCAGGTGTAAGTTTCCGAGTGTTTTTTTCAGTACTTAATTTGATAAATAGATAATTAACACTACAGGTGTTCCTTTGAAATCTGTGGTTCCACAATGGCAATAAAGGCTGAATCAGTAAACCACTGAAAATAAGGATTTTCTATTATTATAAGATATTTGTCAGTTAAAATGTCAGTTTTAGAGATGTTGGATTATTTCCCTGATTTGCAACTGTCACAACATTTAATTTAACAATTAATAATAGTCAGTCTGTAGAGAACACCCCACAGATTGAGAACAAACAAAGAATAGGGGCTTTTTCAGATATTATCACTACTACAAGAGCAACAAAATTAAGTTGAACACATTGTGAGTTTTGTGTGTGTGTGTCTCCAGTCGTCAGACTCCCACTGGCTCTCCGCTGCAGACCGGGACCAGCAGGTGAGGGACCTCAGGGCCACAGGGTGGGTGGAGGTGGAGGACCGTGATGCCATCTTCAAGGAGCTTCACTTCAAAACCTTTAATCAGGTGTGTGCTTGTGTATTTATGTCGATGCACTTCTGGCGCTTTAGAGCCAATGTTAGACCTGTGACTTCAGGACATTCTTGTAAAGTGAGATTATTTTCACACTTCCTGTGGTTTGATTTGGATTTCAAACTTGGGTTTAGGATTAGTTTATATTCAGGCAAGGATGATAATGCACAAGAACTTCTAGCTTCTAGCAACGGGCCATCAGTTTAAATAGGAGCTTTTTAGATGTGATTCACCTGCCATGTAAATTAAAAGAAAATAGAAATTAGTTCAGAGATGCACACACAGTATTAGGGCCTATTTTAGTTTAAATAAAATTGACAGCACTCACCAGTCTGTGTTCACTGCTGCCATCAGTCAAACGATTTATGCCAGTATGAAAAAGTGTAAGAATCTTGAAATGATTGAGATGAACTATTTTAACTCATCACATTATTTGACCAAATCTTCAGCCTGCTAGAGTGAAGGTTATAAGTATTTATTTTGTTCTAAGAAATCTGTCAGCCTCAGCGTTCTGCTGTGGTTTTCGGGGGGCTGTTGTGAGCTGGCTGGGGGTGTATTTGATGGGATCAGGACGCAGACCGCCAGACACACGGCCATCTCACTAACCATCGGAAACACACCAATTCATCTGTGTTTATATGCTGATTGGTTGCAGGTGCAGCACGGTGCAGGTTCCTCTCTGCTTTCATCAGTTTTTTTTGTTTTCTACCTGCAAAGAAAAGCACTGATGACTCTGGAAAATTGTTCTTTATGAGAGAATCCATTACTCCTGCTAATTTCTGTGTTAAAGGGACGGGCACAGGGCTCTAAGTGACACAGAGCATGCTGGGCGCCTGATATAAACAACTAGGATAATGTGAGAAAAAATAGTCAAGTTATTTTTATGTATGGAAGCTCATTTACACCAATGTGATGGAAAAAAACATGCTGTTAGTCATTATGATGAGAAACTTTTCAAAATAATGGTGTGGTATCTCAAAATAATGATTCTGTGGCCCCAAAAATAATGAATAATGGTAAAATAATAATGTAGTATTTCAAAATAAAATGAATTATCTTACAATAATGAGAACATTTTTCAAAATAATTACTAAATATTTGAAAATATAATTAATTATCTTAGAATAATGAGAAAGTTTTTCAAAATAATGATGTAGTATTTCAAAATAAAATGAATTATCTTAGAATAATGAGAACGTATTAGAAAAATGTTAAAAATAATGATGTAGTATTACAAAAGTATAGTGATTTATTGAAATGAATAAAAAACAAAACAGTTCTCAAAATAATGACTTACTTGTCCCAGAATAAGGACTTCGGATCTCACAACCCTTTTTAACAGATGGACCTTGCTCAGGTGTTGCTGTGACTCGGCACAGTTTGGTCATGAGTCCTTGAACAGAAACAGGTGCTGTGACTATTCATTCATATATTGCCAATTGCTAAAAGTTGAAAGCTCTGGAGAAAAAGCTAGTAAGCAAAACACGCATCTGTGTCCCACAGATATGTATTTGTTGTATGTTTTTCCTGAGTGCATTTTTCAGAGTCTGCCACTTCAGTATCAGATCTGTCTCGAGTATTTCTGCAAACAGCTTGAAGTGTTGAATTTAAAATGCTTGTTGTAAAATACAGGTGCGGTTTATCACAGCACAGGAAACTCCAGTGACAGTATCACACAGTTGTACTTCTCCTGAATGTAAAGGAAAAACTTTGTCATGTATAAATGTGTTTTGGCGCAGCACTGGGAGGCAGTTTGCTACTTTGCCTCAGTCCTGTATCAGGCGAAGTAAACTGCAACATCTCAAGGCCACTTAGCGGACTTCCTCTAATCCTGTCGTTAGTTGTTTTAGCCCCTAAAATAGTCTGTTTTTACACTTCCCCGTGTTTGAAGTTGGGGGGCGAGCGCTGACCTCCCCCATCTGCTCCTCCTGGCTCTAAAGCCTCTCCTCTTACCCCGACACGTCAGGCTGCATTACTGTGAGACATGCCAGGCAGCCAGTTGGCAGCAATTGGGGTTTCGATCAGAATGATTTCTTTCACAAACAATCAAATTGGTTAAAATGTTTCATCTGGTTCACAAACCACTAACAACCCCATCATTCCTTCTGGTAGATGTGCATAGCTTTCTGTTTT
>CAFUXE010000393.1:821858-845232 GCA_903364295.1 Serranus cabrilla
TCTTGCTCGTTGCCACCCTCCGTTCCCCATCTCTGTCTTTGTCTGTCTCTCATTCCCATTCTGTGCCCCATGTTATTGGGGAATGAGCTCATGTTGTTCCAATTTTATATGTTGGCAACTCTCTCTGTCTGTCCTTCTTTTTCACCCTCTTTTATTCTCTCTCCAGACACCCCTCCAGTTCTCTGATGCTTTTTCACAAACTCTCTAGCTCGTTTTTCATGGCTGTTCTTAAAGGGCTTTTACCAGAGGGGAATGGAGATGAGGAGCGACACGCTGGCTGATTTCCATTCGCCACTTATCTGCGAGTGATGGGCTTGAGGAAATCAGATCCCCGAGAGTTTATAATGAGAATAACAAATCCCCCCTCTGTGCGTTGAAACACTTCCTCTTGTGGCCTCTAGGGGGCGCTAGAGACGTGTCTATGACTGTTAAATCCACAGTGGCAGTCTGATGAATACTTGAGGCACAGATCATTGCTGCAAATGAAGTCAAAAAGAACATGACAGCTGGATTTGCCTCTTTATATTTTATTTTCTTTGATTACTGCAAGTGGAAAGTGTTATGATGCTGTTGCAGCTCGGTAATTTATCTGCGGCATGTGGGTAAACTGTGCGTTGATAGTGGCAGCTGTCTGAGGAGCAACTGAATTATTTTCCTCGTCAAGTCCAATGATGTTTAATCAGGTTTGAGAGGTGAAATCCTCTGTCTGGAGTCGCTTTGGTCAGTGAGAATCCCTGCAATCAAATGTGGAAACATCTGTGTGTGTGTCTTTAATACTGTAAATTCTGGTTGGAGTTGCGCTTGTTTTTTAAGTTGCACTCACTGATATTGTTTACGCATCCAACTTTATGGTATGTATGTTTACAGATGACCATCTGCTTTACGTTTCAGTGGATGAAGTGGAAAGATTCATGCGACAGTGAAACGGGTAGCCTTAAGATGCCGTTTGTATATGAGAGGTGAGCTGTGCATGCTCAACCGTTGTGTTCTGTTAGCTGAAGTTGACAATGATGGCATTCCATCTGTTCCCCACAAATACTCAGCCATGCAGTGATGGAGAAAAAAATCACTCAAAAGCTGCGTTTTGGATGGAAAAACTGCTGCTTATTATTGCAGGCGCTCAATTAGCTGACAGCGAGAAACTCTGAACCTGGTAAATGTGTCTAGAATACACTTAACTGTCTTAATTATTGCTTTAACCAAAATTAGATGATGATGATGTCCACTAGGAGCATGTTCACTTAGTTCTCCAGACGTTCACAGGTGAATTTCAGAATAAGTGCTGGAGTCATTTGTCCAAAAAAAAATGCAATACAAGGCAATTTTGATTATTGCTTGTGGATGAGGATCTGCTGCTACAATGCAATTTTTAATTGAATAAAAAGTGAATAGTGCTTAAATATTGCGTATTAGGCTGTTGCTCAGACAAAACAACCCATCTTTAATCTTTAAGACTAACTGAGTAGAAGAAATTTAGATTTCTGTCTGTTTTTGATTGTAAAGCAGGTCTAGGTGCTATGTAAATTCTCTTAAAGTATCAAATCCACAGAAACGTTCATACAGCCCGTATTCAGGAACTGTTCAGAACTTTTGTAAAGTTCAGTAAGGATGTCTCAACTGTAGCAGCTATGGCAAGAAAGTGATGCAATAGTGCCACTTAAGTCAGTTTGCGGCTGCAATGAAGGTGCAGAGATGCTGAGAGTGCAGATGCAGAAGAACTGGTGACATGGCGCAAATCGTCAGCTGAAGGGTTGAATTTAAATATGAAGTAGGAGAACATGAAAAGTTGAATGGCGACCTCATGTACAAAACAATTCTCAATGTCCAACCCTGATACCCCCCAAACAATTGGGATGTTGTCTGAAACCAAAATAAAAGATAATTTGGTAATCCACTGTGACATAATATTACTTGAAACTGCACAAAGACTTTTATGTTGAAACTAAATTCCGGTTATATTTACGTTTTACACAGTGTCCCAACTTTTTTGGAATGGGGATGTACAATGTATACATTAACATCAAGTATTAAGCAGAATTTCATTACATATCTACATCAAATAGCATTAAAGAAAGGTAGTTTGAGTGAAGAGGGTGTAAGGATTCGGGAAAGTTATGCTTCTACAAATTGCTGTATTATTTAATATGATGCAGTTTATTTGGTGCACAATTGCAATATTCACTCAGAGGTGTGTTGTTAGCATTAGCTGTATCGCTGTATTCATGTTCTCCTAATCTTTCAGTGACTTCAGCACGTGACCATATGATGAAAGAAAGTTTTAACAGGTCAGCAAACAGGCATCCAGATATTTAAAATAAGGGAGGTGTGTAGTCGGCCCCATTCATTGTCAACATGAGCACATAAATGTCACAGACTGATGCTGTGATGTAGTAAAACTCCAGAATTCTGCTCCAGAAACTGTTTTAAGGTCATATAAGAAAGTTTTAAAAGGTTTGCTAGCATAAAAACATAAAATAGAACTTGATTTTTGAACATTTTAAACATCCATGTAAAAGAAATAATGAAAAACAACAAAGAAAGAAACTTTTGAGACAAACAACATGCCCAAACTGTGGTTAACCACAGACGATAACCGCATTACAAGCACCGGAAAAGGCTGCAGCGTCCACACAGCTTCTGGACTTAAGTTCCAATTTTGAGACTGAGGAGAGCGCTGCTGTGCACCGACAGCTCCCTCTGCTCCCTCCGCTCCGCTCTCTGAGGCTGATCCCTCTTTTTATATTCAGACGGGGGCTCCCTCTCCTCCAAATCTCCTTCAAGCCTCTGCCTCTCGTTACAGGCCTCGCTCTGCCTGTGTTGAATAAGTTGTCCTACAACTAAAACTGAGCCCCTGGGTAAACCAAACTCTCAGAGCCATCCCCCTCCTGCTTACACACACACACACACACACACACACAGACTGATGAATTATTTTGCTGACATTAGCTACTTCCTCGATCGCCTTGTTGTGCTCCGTACCTATTAAGGAAGTTCTTCTCTGGCATACAAACAGCTTAAAAAGTTCAATTAATTATATATTTTTTTGCACAATTAAACTTAATTGAGCATTTGTTGATTGGCACGTAAGTAGAATAATGATCTACTGTTATAATTTTGGTCAATCTTCAAGTAAGAATAATACAAATGATGTTATTCACATTATTTTAAGTTTAAGTTAGGAACAGATCATTATCAGTATTGGAAATAATCAGCTCCAACTACTAAAAATTTTTTTTTTGTATGTTGTTCTCCATTGGTATCCCTTGGTTTCTTAATTATGGGATGGGTGTGGTGAGTCAAGTTTGTTTTTAAAAGCGCTGCTTACCCTCAAAGAATTTAGTCAGTGGGCATTTTAGTGTCGTAAATTAACAGCTTCAAAATGTAATCTGGCGGAAACACAAAATACTGGTTATTTTCCGGCATGAAAATGTTTTAAATTGACTTTAAATAATCTGTCCACTGGCCCTCAAAACTCCACATCTAAACCCTAGTATTTACACACGCATGTATACATAATCGCCCTACACAAGCACTCACACTATATCCCTTACTCCGGTTAATCGGCTCAGCGGTGTTCAGTTCCCACCTCTGTCTCCAAAATGGAACTTTCCCTGGGAACTGGAGGCATCACGCATTCATCTCATCTTGTGAAAATGGCTGCAGGGAAGCAGCGAGGTGTGGCGCCCAAGCGGAGGTGGTTAGATAATCTGGCTATCAGTCGTTGGGTAAGCTAAGATGGCCCTGACGTCTGCTGCCTTTTCACGAGCCCAATGTCTCTCTAAGCCCTCGCTGGTAACCCTGCAGTTAATGAAGGGGTTTGCATAAGTTGGCGTTAACGCCATGCCTGAGCATTACATGACACTCGTTACATAAATAGGAGCTGACTTGCGTGAGCGTTTGTTACAAAGGATATTAGTCACTTAATGAGTGTTCGCAGCCTGCATCACCATTGTCAAGGTATCAAATTGAAGCTCTTCTGTGTTTCGCAACTTTAAGAACATGCATTTGAGAAGATTATGATGCTACACATGCCCAGCAGAGCTCCTTCAGCTGCACCAGGAAACTTCAGCGCTTGGCAGCTTCGCTTCATAATTATTCAATATTTTGCTTTAAGTTACATGTCAACTTAGCGGGCAGCCTTGTCCGGCCAGCTGGAAGCTCGTGAAGAGCTGTTTGGGAAAGGAGAAAAATGAGACATAAGAGGTGTGGTCGTCATCATCATCACCACCGCCACCGCCGCCGCCGTGCAATTCGCAGCGTTCTTGCCTTTCACTGCGGAGGAGCGAAGGTCTTCCAGGGGGCTGATGCTGACGCGGGTGATGATGGGGCTCGCAGAGTAATCATCGGGTAGTCATGGCGGTGTGTAATGGAGGAAAGCCGCTTGTCTTCATGTGTGTGTCGACACATACTTGTGTGCATGCTGAGGAGGTTTGCATATGTGCATTCATACATGCATCAGTGTGCATGTGTGTGTCTGTCAGAGGCTAGTAAGAGTAGGCACAATCTGCATGCACTTAGTCCTGGCAAGACAGAGCAGGCGTTTCTAAGCCCCTGGACCGCGCGGCGGTGGAAAACCGATCTGTAAATAACAGACACATGTGTTTGAAACTGAGTCCTGTATTCCAGCCCACGGCCGCAATGAGAGAGAGAACACCACTCTGCTCCGACGTCAAATTGTCTCATCCAGTGTTGTATGACAATCATGCCGTAATAGCACCAAATCGGCTCCTCAAAAGCAGTGCATGGGGAAAGGGGCATAGAGGGGGTCTGCCGTCGGGTGTTTCTGATTATTTGAGATGGGGGCCTGCATAATGTCATGTCAAATTATCTGACTCTGACAGCTACAGCTTGTTGGGCCAGTTGGAGGGAATGGCTGGCTGGCTGGCTGAATGGATGGAGAGCTGACTGGCTGGCTGACCTGCTGGCTCGAGAAGTGTGGCCCGGACAATACAAATGGGATAAACAAAGCACTTTGAGAGGGAGAGTCCTTGACCTCTGTTGACATAAGACCTCAGCTGGGAGTTGAGGGTTGGTTTTATTTCCTTGTTTGGCCCAAGTGGATGGCGTTGAAATGACCTACAGGTGACAGACAGGCGTAGCACCGCCACTTCGTCAGTATTGTGTCCTGCTACTCTCCTTACTGCCCCCGAGGGACCACCACCTGTGAGAGAAGGCCGATGTAGGGCGACTTTTCAGGCCTTTTCAGGCTTTTTGGACATTCAACTCCAATTCGTTTGTATTGGGAGATTACTCCTTTCTTTGCTTTTTTTTCTCTCCCTATTTAGTCTTCCTGGGACACGCAGAGCCGCCTCTCAGGGTTCATGTTGCGAACACCCAGAATTTGTCATCTTCTGCATCACATTCCGCTTCCCTCCAAATTACATTTTACTCTGTGGTTCATTTGCACATCAATGAGGTCTCAATGTGGATGTGTAACTTTTCTGGAGGTGTGAGACTTTGCTCGATAGAAGCAGTGCTGCCCACATATTATATGTTATATATGTTCAGCACTTTGAAGTGTGGATAATGAGTTTAAGCTCTGGTTGAAGTTTGTTCTCTGTCAATTTGGTGGATTCAAAAAAATGCAAATCAAAAACACACTTATAATACAGCATTTGTTCTTAATCATGGGATAACTTCATCGTGCCATGAGACGGCTTTGGAAGAAAAATAAACTTCTTGAATTAAACCTGAATTGAAGTGACCAATTATTTGTCCAGGCTATGAGTTCCTTTTTCAGCCAAGTGTTGAAATCTGTGGAAACGTACCATACAGATGTGACTGCAGATGTTAGCAGTTGCACGCCCGTCAGTGAATCTACAACTGTATTATTGAGATAATGTTGCTTTATAGTGGTGTGACCCAGTTGGCCGACGTGTAGTGTCAAAAGGGATCCTCCCTGTATTAAAGAGGGAAGTGCACTATTATTCACACATACTGATCAAGGCCAGAAGTCTGAAAACGGTTATCTCCAGCGGGAATATAATGAAACCGTTCCACTTCAATTCAACCTTCTATTCTTACAGACGGCCATAATCAACATACAATATTTGCTATTCAAGCAACATTTGAAACAAACTTTTTATTTTAGTCTAATACTGATATTGATGTTTTTCTGACCTTTTGTTTCCATAGTCGCCTCTTGGGTCAAAGTCCTGCTTTTGTTTGACTTGACCCGTCTCTGCGTGGACTTTGTCGCCCTTTATACTACGTCACCTGCCCTCCTCCTTTGCTCCTGCCATATATATTATATTAGCTAGTTATTGACACAAACGGTAATGAGGACAGGTAAACTATTTACATCGGAGATTTTACAGCTTTATTTTGGGAAGTGGTTATATTTTCACAATACTTTGTTGATGTGAATGAACATTATTTGCATCTGTTGCTAACACGTCTAGAGAGAGCAGAGCCATTGCAATGATGGTGGCAAAATATAAGATCATTTTTATTATTTTCTTTTATGAAGTCAAGTTTTGGCTAAAGTTTAGGAGTGTTTTGAAATGCTGAGGGGACGAGCTTTTGTTCCATGACAGAGCCCAGGCTGAAAAGTGAGTTTTTGAAAGAACATGGGGTTTTGAAATGGGACAATGTGCAGGAACCCGTTAAGTGTTCACACAGAATCCTTTTACCTGTCAGTCAATGTTCCTCGGCAGCAGATTAGCCTGAGCTCAGCCCTGAGAGAGAGCGGACATGTTTGGACAACACCTGACATGACAGGCTGCTTAGCCATCTCCATTAGAGCCAATGAGAGCTGAGAAAAAGCAGACAGCCTCGGTCCCCAAATTGGTGCCAGTGGGGTCAAGTTGCAGGAATATGCCAATTACTTAAATTGATCAGGAGACGGTTTCCTTGATAACCAATTTGATCAAGCTGCTGATCGTGTTACAGGCGCAGCACTGCACGGGCACTGAACAGGACGTCTCAGAAATTGGTAACAACGCACTGAAAAGGCGAAACGTAATTTCTTCTGCGAGAGTAATTCTGTTTCGTCATGTCAGGTGGTGGACAGGGCCGCAGCCGTGGCCTGTAAACAATGGCGTTTCAGTTGATTTAATTAGGCAGGGAGGAAGTATTTAGGGGCTTAATTGAGATTGCAGTGGGAAATTGCTCTGAAATAGGTCTACCTGATTTTTTTTCTCCTCTTCACAGTGAGCATGACGAGGGATTTCACTCTCCTCTTTGTAGATAATTAGAATAACCGTAATCACTCCCTGGATGGCCCGTGATTGGAGAGAGCCACATGCCAAACTCCAAATATGAAGAGTGTGTATGTTTAGGAGTGTGTGTCTGCATGCTGGCTCTCCTTACGCGGGTGTGGAAGTATGTACACATACATACATACATGCATTCATGAGGGTTTTCATGCACAGAGACGCCGTCTTGTGCTTCTCTGTGCCTCAGATGGCAGCATTGCTCCTTGTGCTCTGTGTGTCTGCTGCTACATGTTTTTATTTCGGTTACAGCTGCAACAATTAGTCCATTAGTCATTAATTAGTCATTCACCAGAACCTAATTGGCTAGTTTAGCCCTTTTTATGAACCGTTAATCAACTTTAGTCTTCTCTTTTTTCACAAAATGCCAAAATTAGTTGGCTCCAGCTTCTCAAATACAAATGTTGTATGTCGTGTCCTATGGAAGCAAACTGAATATCTATGAGTATTAGACAATAAAATAAGACAATTGAAGGTGTGATGGGAATTTGTCATTATTTTCTGACGTTTTTATAGACCAGTTTGCAACGTGATAAAACAACAAGATAATACATTTATACAATACATTTGATTCATATGTTTATTACTGATATGTTTGTATAATCAATAAAATAAGTTTTGTGCGCAAGTTTTGTTTTTCATTACTGTTATCCTACATTTGCAGCCCCCTCTATATAAGTTTATAATTATAGTGATAATAGTAATAATAGTAAATAAAATAATCATTAGTTAACATTAACTAACTAACATTTTCATCCTCAATTTATTGATTCTGACCATTTTAGTAAAAGTTATTTCAATTCTGCAACACATTTTTTTGAGCACAGTGGCGTTTGTTGTAAGATCTCTTACAGGAGGAATTTTGAATGTTTTAATAGTAATAGTTTCACGAAATGATTACATGTGTATTGTTGGAAAAAATATTTAATTGCATTTCTACTGTCAATTACCTGTGAGCCACTGGCCAGGTTGTTATTTATTTATTTATTTATTTTTGGAATAAATTTAAACTATATAAAGTATTTGGAGGCTGCAGTATGCGATGCTGTTTGTTTTACATTATATTTTTAATATTATATCATATTAAAAGTGGTTTACAGTTTGATAGAATACTTTTTATTTCAAATTAAAAAACAACCTCTGAGTTGTTTTTGATTGACGGTTGATTGTTTCTTCCTAACCAGGCATTTGGCTTCATGTCACGAGTGGCTCTGCAGGCGGAGAAGATGAACCATCACCCAGAATGGTTCAACGTTTATAATAAGGTAATAACTTTCTCCACATTATGGCCCGAATCACAATTTGTAATAGCGATTGAGGAGTCACTTACAGTGCTGCATTTGTTTAGTATCCATTACCGAAATCACAGCTTGTAGAATCAAACAGTGTTATCACGGCTACGTGTTTGAGTTACCGCCATATTTGCAATGCTACGGTTGGCTTATGACAAATTACAGACACACCGAGATCAATCAACCCTGGATAAAGTCAGATTTTTTCATGTCAAACAATCCTCACTGGTTCTGGAGAGCTCTCCGCTCAAAGCCTGAAACACACTCCGTTAGTCAGAACGATGAAAAAACGCAGTAGCTTCACACTCTAATCCCATCGTTTTTCTTGTGAAAAGCTCTGCAAATATCTCTGCCTCCCCTCCACAACTCCAACGCTCACGCACACTCTCACTTTCTCTGCCTCAGAAATAAAGTAGTGGTTGATATGACAAACCCAGTCCCTGAAAATCTCTCAGCATTAGGCTGTAGCCACTGAGTTACTGTGTGGTGGAGCGGGCCGCTCTGACAGGAATGCTGCTCCTAATCCACTCTTTATTAAAGTGGCTGTAGAACGGTGCTACAGGTCTCTGGGCCCCCACAGCACTTTCCAACAGACACTTACACATAAATCCCACTCTAACTGAACTTCAGCCTCGACAACATCGAGGCTGTATGCTGAGCTACTGCTAATTATTATTCAGTCGTGCTCTGTTCTGTTTTATTGGCTCTCAGTATTAAGATGCGAGTTTACAAACATTTGTTTCCGGGCTGCAGCTGCTCATTGGTCGAGTCCGACCTCAGTGGGTGGAGCTTAATTCAGCCTGTTAATGCAGAGCTGAACATCCACTGAATTTATCACTGTTTCTGCCAAATAAAAGGACAATATCTGTCAGTCTGTGGATCAAGGTTTTACGGAAATTATTCTGCATTATGGGAAACATGCTTATTTGCTCTTTTTTTTCAAATATTTAGATCATAGTATTGACATAAATCCATCTGCATGTTAAATACAGAGCGAGAGTCAGTAACAGCTAGCCTAAATTGGCATAAAGACTGGAAAGAGGGAATCCAGCGTGCCTGTTTCTCTCCAAATGATACTTACCAACACCTCGGAAGCTAAACAAAAATGTGAAAAGAACAACTTGTGGTTTGAGGGGGGAGCTGTGTGCTGAAAGTAAGTACTGTCAAACAGAGACCGGACCGTAACCTGTGCTGGATCTGGGAACCCCACACTGTAAGTACTGAGTCAATGAATAAACTGGCATTTTTAAAGAAATACCTCCAACACCTAACACTTGGAATTTGAGCCAACAGCTAAAATAATGAGGCACAATTACACCTACAAATAGCACTGCGGTTAGAGGACAAACAGGAAGCCTGCCTGTTATTTCAGGGTGAGGAGGTCTGACAAATAAATAGGCTACAGAAAACAGCAAAAATGTTTAAATTGCACTTTTTTGTACAAGAAATGCAACACATAGTACTTCACACACACATACATTGGATTTTAACAGAAGTGTTTCTAACTCACAGTGTGTATGTGTCCTCACAGGTCCAGATCACATTGACTACACATGACTGTGGAGGACTGTCGAAACGGGACGTCAAGATGGCCAAGTTTATCGACAAAATTGCACTTTCAATGTAATGTTTTTTTTTTTAAATCTTTAATCAGGTAATTCACAATGTTTTTCTGCTTTCAGTGACAGCTCTGTTCAGGCAAAGAATGATTCCTCATAAACATGATGAAACACTGTCTCCTCTGGGTTCATTTTGAATAAAAACTGTGAGAGATATTCTATTTTTATGGTTTTATTTTTTTTTGCAATGTATTTTGTAAAAGCTTTCTGTAAGAATAAAACTGTGATCTTGTGAAACTCTGTTGGAGGAAACCTTGCCCTTTGGTTCAGATTCAGGACTCCATCACTAACTGATTCTGGCAGATTTAATTTCGATGTGTGTGTCACTGTGTGGTTTTCTTGTTTTCAGCAGTGTTTATTTTCACACATGGAATTAAAATGGAGTGTAATTGCTCTGCACTACTCTGTCCCGTACTTGCCAACGATCCAGAGGATTCTTTTCCCCGTCAGTCCTCCACCAAGACCACATGTTCTCCTGTTGGCCATGGAAAGTGGAGCAAAATAAGGAAGGGGTCAAAGTCAGTAGGAAGGGGATTTGTGTGATTTACGCTTTGGTAAGGGATGAGACAGATAGGGCTGCTGTGTTTTTCTGACTGGATGGCTATCAGGAGAAGATCAGCAAAGAGAAAAGAGTAATAAAAGCCAAATCAGTAGAACTACCTTCATGCTGCCCGCCTATGTAGCAAAAGCCTCTTTGTGTTCTCTTGTGCTCTGCGTCTTCTGGGAGTTGATGTTTGTATGTTTGATTGAGGTAGTGTGTGTCCTGAGAAAAGGTGCTGAACACCTCAAGTGCTCTGTTGGATAGTTGTGGTTGCTTCAAATTGTTGTTCCTAAACAATGACTAATTACTCTTGGGCAGCCTTCCCAAGAGTGATTAGTTAAGGTGTAAAAATTCCACAAATTCACATTCTAGCATCAAACTTACCATAGATCCAGATTCTTGTAGCTAAAGCAGGAAATACAAGTATTCAAAGTCTTTTGAGATTTGTGTCTGTGATTAATATGAATCTACATCCAGCAGCCAGAGCTTAGCTTAGCATGAGAGCAGGAAGCATGGGCAAACAATATTCACCTGGTTCTAAAACTCAGTAATTAAAATATATCATCCCCACTTAAAAATTGTTGACGATGGGTTGGGCGTCTGTGGTAATGAGGAGAAGGAAACTCTCCCTCTCCGGTCACATCCACTTTGCCACACTTTGCTGTGTTTCACAGGCACTTAGAATAAGTGGGTGAAGGTAGAATTAATTTATACTTATTTAACAATATGTGTGAAATTTCCTTTATGTACATGGAGATTTACATGTCAGATTACATCACGAAAGTAACTGATGAGAGAAAGCAGTAAGAATACTTTGGTGACACTCTGGCGATGATCTTCAAGAGTGTGTCTGTATTTTCACTGTGCTGTATTAAATGACAGAAATATCACGGCTAATTTGTCCTTTTGCTGGTAAACCCAAAGCTAACGTACATGGTTAAAAGGATATACCGTTTAAAAGTTAAGGAGTTAGACAATAGTTTCACACCACTTTAATTGGAAACATAATCGTTTATATTAGTAGTTAATGTTAACTTTTGATAGAAGGCTAGCCAAAAGCCGATGCTAAGCAGCCAAGTTCATTACAGTTAATGCACATTTCCTCGCACTGCCGAAGTGAAATGGCCTTTCTGGCCTCTTCCAATTAATAATGCAGATTAAAATGCTACTCTCAACTCACCAACACAAAACCGTTCAGATTTAGATCAGATGTCACATCCTTCCTATATGAGTTGGTCCAAATCAGACTCCTGTGTCCGATGTGGCCATTTGTGGAAAAATATAAGAAAGCATCACAGAAGAATGTGATTTCTATAGATATCCCTGCTTTCCAAATGACCCCTCATTTGTAAAGGTCATGTTAAAAAGCTTATAATATGACTGTTTAAAGTTGAAACTCTACTACACTTGACTGTTTCTGCTGAAGCTCAGGTTTCTTTCAGGCTTTGACTAACGTGGTAACATGAGCCGTATGGGCTATAGACGGGCTGCATTTACATTAGATTAAATAATTTGTCAAATTTTCACAGTTTCGCCTTTTACAGTGAAGGCCACCCAGGCCCACACACATGTTGGTGAGGTTAAAGCACATGCTCAAAGTTATCCATATATTTGATATTGCAAAGATGATTTGTGTGCACTTAACCCCCGGTTCATTCATCTGTACAGAGAACTGATGCATCTGTTGTTTATTAAATCGTACAACAGTGACCCACACAGAAAACCCCTCAAACTGCTTTTTGTGCAACAGCGAGGCTGGAAACAATATAAAGCAAACCACCTTTGTATGTAGTGTGCTGTGTATCTCGTGTATTGTCTCAGGTGGACACACCAGCACGGCAACAACCTTATACTTCAGTGTTTGCAGGATGTGTGTAGGAAATACATCAGCAGTACTCAGATCATTCATCTACTGTATCACATGAAATTGAGTTAGTCTTAACTACTGAATATACAGTTTGGAAGTTTAGACTGGTAGTTCCCCACCAAGGGATCAAACCTCTTGAGGGTCACGGCGTACATCTGACAGATTGAGTTTCAAGAAGCATTTCTTTTTTATTTATTAATCTGATTGGTTTGTTTTTGATGTATTGTAAAATTGACAAAAATGCTCTTCACACTTTGTCCATTTACAATCCAATCCTCACATCTGAGAAGCTGCAACCGGTTAATGTTTGGCCGTGTTCCTAGATGACTTAAAAGATTGTCCTTAATTAATTTCTCTGTTCCAACCGCTGCACTGACTGATCGTTTCAGCCCTACAAGCCTCTCTAACTGTGAGGCCACCATCATCTGTCCTCGGTGGGGGAGGGGGGGGGGGCTTCTAAGTGACCAGACAGCAGTTCCTGCAAGGCCGAGCCGAGCCAGACCAGGCCAGATGTGGCCCCTTCAGATAATTGGCCTCAGCTGATGGCCAGAAGCAGCAGGCAGCCCAGCCAGCCCTCCCATTAGTGGACTCCCTGGATTCTGGCTCCTTAATCCGTTTTCAGCTTCACCTACTAATTCTGCACCGCCAGCAGTCCTGCTTGCGCACATACACACACACACACCCATGAGAACAAGAGGGAGACAGACAGACAGAGGAAGGAAGGAATGAGGAAGAAACAAGAGGTAGAGAAGTGGGGAGAGCAGTTGAAGGGGGGATAAGAGATTGCAGAGGTGGGGAGGAACAGACAGACAGAGAGAGAAGAGTGGAAAGAGTTGAGAATAGATGAGTGGGACGGGCAGGTGGTGGATGCCTTTTTCCCTTTTTTGTGCAGACCTTGAGATGGAAAAATAATAATTCTCCCTAGCATGAAGCGACAGACGGGTAAAGAGAGCGATGGAGTGGGGGGTTTCACCAGTGAGTGAGAGGAGAAACGGTGAGCAGGAGAGAGGCTTTCTGGGCTTTTTCCAAGTAGCTGCTGTGCGTGATAACGGCCCGTATTTCTCCTCTGTTGTGTGAATCGCAGTTTCACTCCCTGGTTATGTGGAGAAGAGTCAGGGGACCCAGTAGTTGCGATCTGATACTGCCAAATAAAGATAGCAGGGTCATAGAAAGTCAATCTTGACTTAAGTCTGCTTTTGGAGTCTCGGGGGAGAGTGCAGAGGCCAGCGTTTAGCATGTGAGCTGGTCTGTAGGATTCACTGCAGACACACCGCTGATAGTAATCACAGCGTGGGCTTGATGCCAAAAAGCAACCAGCAGCTTAACATTTGCCGAGACATTTGTATAGCATTTGTTACTTGATCAAATGCACCACATTTGTAAATTTCCCATGTGGTGAGGCAGTTACTATTGGACGACCACTGACTGTTCTCATCTGTGTGAACAGAAACATATTGTCTGTTTTTCTGATAAATGGCAGTTTCACGCTGTCTTCTTCCATTTGGAAGACAAGTTGTCAGTAGTGCTTTTTTCTTGTGAAAAGGAAAACACATTTTCTCTGGGATGTGAGGGATCACGGTAATGGTTGTCATGCTGATTCCAGAGTGAAGTGAAGTATGAGCAACAGAGAAGCTCCCTAATACAGACATCCATTACAATAGTGAGGTTTTCATGAGCCAAGAAAAACACTATTTTTAGCTTTGTGACAATGCTTTTTTAAGAGTCCAACGTAAATTTAAATGGTTTATCTAACACAAGAAGTAGGCGAATTTCCTCAGCACATGCAGGGATGTTTAATTCTTTATCTAAAAAAATGTAAAAACACTGATGGAGATACATGGTTTTTACTGGAAGCAATGATGAATAATGTGACTGTTAGTAGTGTCAAATTCAGTCCATTTATTTTTTTGTACCAAGGAACCAATCTAGATAAGTGCAGCCACACTAGCAGCTCTCTGAAGTCGATTTTAGGCACAGCTGGTAATAGGAATCCATCCAATAGTTGAGACATTTCTAAAACAAAAAACTACAATTTTAACCATGATGGTGCCAGATGTAAAGTCAGGTGATCGCCAAAGTGTGTATTTGTGATGACTCTTTGTACAAGATTTCATAGCAATCCATCCAAAAGTAATGAGATAATTCAGTCAGGACTAAAGTGTTGGAGCCGGGTCAGGACTTCCTCTTCTGTGCACCAGTCATTGTTTACAGTCTGATTTGCAACTTCAGACAAGAGAATTGGGAGAGCAACCAGTTTATGATGAATATTTGAAGACAGATACATTTTTTAAAAAACTACATTTTTGCCAGATAATTTCCGATGGGTTCCTTTCGGCCAGTGTGTTCCACCTCACTTCCTCGCCACATGGACTGATTCTCTGCATCTGCATCCAAAACCTGCTTAAAACTCACTGCTCAGTACTCATAACACAACTACAGTCACCAGAGTGCTGTTAATGCCCAAATCTCTTGCAGACTCTTATTTTAGTAAATTTAAGTATCCAAGTAAAAGAGCTGCAAAATCCTATATGTAAAATAAAATAATTCATGTGAATACATCTGTTAATAGAGTTTGTTTTTAATGTTACAGCACACAGTATTTTAGGCAATATCAGCGGTCGACCCCCATAACATTCAGAGCAAATCCCTGCAGCCATGCTCCAAAATGTGGAGGTAAGCCTTCCCAGTTGAGTGGAGGCTGTTATGACACCATATAAACGCTCATTGTTTTGAATGGCGTAATTGTCCACATACTGTACATAACGTACAGTAAATTTCACACGTTTTTATAGTATTTTTATGGGAATTTAATTTCCTACATCTCCCACAATTCCCTCTGTCAAGTGGGTGTTTGAAAGACAACAGCTAAGCCCCCATGACTCTAACACTCTCTCCCTGCCCGTGAGGTTACAGTAACTGTGCACAGCACTGCTGTTGAGGAGTTTTGATGAGTTAAGTCAGATAATTGGCTTCCTTTAAAATAAATAAAGTATGATGAACCAAACCTTCCATACAGTAGGCTTCATTCTTTACTCAGCCACCCACAGCTCTCTTCAGTGTGTTATAAGACACACACACAAAACACTTGGCCGTTAAGTCACTGCAGTTGGACTCAGCACCGTCACTAATCCCAAAATGACTGTCATGTGTCAGCCTTGTCAGAATTACTGCGGTATGAGACACAGTCTTGGCGGTAATTACATCATTTTTTCAGGACACATATAATTATGGTAATTCATGCTGTTGTACTTTGGCTTGCAACAGCATGCAGTTATTGGCCAAATGCTCTTTTGACTTTGTGATGCAGTATTTTGCAATAAATCTACTGCTCCATAAATCAAAATATGTCTCTTTTCAGAGCAGCACAAATGTTCGCCTGTTATTGTGGTTAATATTAGAAGCATCAGGTTGGCTTTAGGCCGATTAAAATAAAATAAAACATATATTTTACTTTGGGTGCATGCTCAACGTGGATATAAAAAGCTCATCAGATTTAGTTTATACTGTTAATGTATGAAATGCAATGAAATAGTGGAGAAAACAGAATGTAAAGCAGGCATTATGCTGTTTCAGACATTTGTGTCCTATCCTGGAACATGTGAGTGTTGGTGTTAATTCAAGGATTTTTAGTTGAATGTGCTTGAATTTAGGAATCCTCATCTCACTGTGTCAGGCCCAGTATAAGAAACACACTGAGAAGCATTGAACCGGTCTCATACTTTCATATTTTGCACTTTAATAATCTGCATTTCTCATGTTGTTGAAAAGTTCCATAGACTAAAACAACAACCTGTTATTTAGCCTTTCAACACTTTCTGACATTCCTGCTCTGCCTGTAGGTCTCAGCCCAAGGCACATTGATTCCTGCTGGTCTAAGACTTTACTTTAACTATGCACTTTGGCTTTTAGGGTTAGTGAGTTAGGAAATCTTCTCCTCTTTGGGTTTTATTGTCAGTTAGCTTGTAGATACATTGCCTCCACTGAACTGATCCACCCCCTATATACCCTCCAATTAACTAACCTGAGTGGACTAAACCACTTGTAGGGGAGCTCACCACAAACACACACATAGAGACAAACAATTTGGCCACAGAGATATTTACAATTTATAAAGTTGTGTTCACAAATTTGCAAAAATTCAAAGAATCATCTGAAATTGTCGGCACCACTTTCAGAATAACAATTTAAATATACCATTGAAACATGCACCCTCCTGCTTTATTCAAACATGGTAGAACCAGGAAGTACAAATAGAGATGGGATCTGTGAAAAATCCTTTTGCCTGACGACCAGAAAGAGGATCAGTAATGCAGGTAAGAGGGTCTTGATATTGCAAGTATGTTAGCACTGCTAGCCTAGCAGTACTTAGCTTATGCTCAAGCATTGACTGCAAACATGCCTGGTTGTGTAGCACATGTGCTGCAGACTCATGAATCCTCCTGTCACACAAACATTAATACGCACAATGCATGAAGTTTTACGCCATGAAATAAAGAATGGAGATTCTCCATTGCCCTTCATCTGCAATGAAAGTAGTGTGTTTTAGCTATTAGCTTAGCACTGAACAACAGGCCCGTCCATTGTTTTACATCTGGTGTGTACTGGGGAGACGTGTTCTCTTTTAATTGTCAATTGTGCTTTTAAATACTCACCTCAGCAAGGTTGATACCTGCACAACTTGCTTATCATGTGATATCAGGTTGTGGGAAATATGAGGGTGAGACTGTTGCCATCACACTTGACATATGACTTAATGGTGTGTGCTTTCTGTTGAGCGAAAAACCAAACAGATATGATAACCCAAACTGTTTGAAACGGGCAAAAGCTAAACGTGCAACATCTTGTGTTACTGTTTGTGATGTGAGTTTCATGGCAACATTAATCCAAAAGCAATCAAACGTGAGCAGCAAGTCAGGCTTTGGCCTGTTGGTTCACCCTCTTGTGAATGCGTTTTCTGTTCTGTTTGAAATCTGAAAACCCCCGTGTAATTATACAAGACTTTGTCCTCCAGGATGAAATGGTGCAGATATTGGGGCCGTCCAGCAACTTAAACATTTACTAATCATTTAGATTTTACATCACTGGCAGCCATTTTGTAAAGAATACTGAAGTTTTGTTGTACCAAATTCATTTTCCCTCCACTCCAAGCAGCCATGACCTTTTATAGATTTTAGTATCTATCAAGATCAACTTGCAGAGACCTAAAGCACACTTAAGATCCGTCTATAAATAAGCAAGCTATCACAGTAAGCATGTGCTTTTGATTGATAGGAAGGTCTGCACTGCATCTTGCATACATCTTTGGAATTGGATTTTCATGCCTTAAGAAAATAATTGGAAACTAATGGCAACACATTCATGATTCTCAAATCTCTATAGAAAATGGTCACCATACACCTGTGTTTTTGGGGTGCAGCAGCTGCCTTTACACCTCAGGAGATAACCGTCACTCATGTCCAGTGCTGTCCTAATTGACCCCTGCTGCTATTGTTTGATTACAGGGTCACTATTGTTTTATTATAGCGTCTAGGTGGCGCTTCTGAATAAACTACAGGTTTGCATCTAAACAGGGACCTGGTGTGTTTATGGGCTGCAGCAGCTGTAGTGCAGGTTTCAGGATCAGATGAGCTGCTGCAGGGAGCTGGCAGCAGCAGAGGACTAACAGAAGCTGAGCAGCGTTGTAGTCATAGCTGAGGGAAGGCTTCGGTTTAGCAGTGCTTGTTTTGTTAATTAGGGTACACCAGATGGGCGGTGTTGTAGAGACTATTCAGATGTCAGCCATGGAAGAGTAGTGACATTTAAATAATAGCTTAAATAGAGGTTCCTGACTTTTTATTATGTTGTGGTGGTATTTACTAAATTGTATCTGTCAAACACTTTGATGAAATATGTTATTGCTGTGTCACTCTAATGAAGATGTACTTTATTTTTTAAGGATGTGGAGCGCTGCCTCCTTTATGAAACTATTTGGCGTATCTTCTGCTCAGCTCGGTTTCTTAACTAGCTCTTTGTCATAGCCCACAACTATATAACCTCAGCCAAGGCCGTAATAACCTCTAAAGGGTCCCAGTGCAAAGGATATGTACATGGCCCCCAGTTAACTCAACACCTAACACTGTCACTGCAGCTTCAGAGCAGGTCAGTCTGCTGCCATTTATTAGAAAACAACTTTATTAAGGAAAATGTTCCATATGGGCACAATCAAAATTATGATAGAAACCTAGACACTGACTTAGCCAGGATTGTTATTAAAATATAAAAAATACAAAATGAAACCTGATGTATTTAAAACCACAATTAGCTGGTTATATTCTTCTTGAGGTCTGTGACGACATTTTAAAGTCAGCATAATTTGTTTTTCATGCTTTTGGATTCCAGTTTATTTGCAGTGATTTTCTGAGGTGAATACCTTGAGTCCAGTTTGGCTGCAGCCCTCCCTCTCAATGCTGTGAGCTCAAGTTGTGGGGCTGAAATTATTCCAGTCTGGTTAGAAAACGGTGGAAGATGCAAGCAGCAGCTCTTCGACATCTGAATGTTTTTCTCTTTTCTTATATCAATATGAACTTTGGTTGATTTTTTTTATTTATTTATTTTTTTACACTTTTATAGGTTGTGTAATTTTAAAAAACTGATCACATACAAAACACTGATAGTTCTGTCATTACCAATAATTATCATTGTGTTCAGTTAAGCAGTTTACTTCATTTAAAGTAGCACTATACCACACTGAAGAAATATTATTAATAAAAGCCCTGCACTGAAAATGTTAATTAAAAGTACAAAAGTGTTATATAGAATGGCCCATCCCACATTATGTATATTATATAACTGGATTATAATTATTGATGCATTAATGTGTTCATTGCTTTCATGTTGCATGTGGTAAACATGGAGCTAATATACATAGTTTATATATTTTACATTCTGCTGCTAGCTCTTGAAGTCCTCCCTTGGGACAAATACAACTGTATTGATATAATATCATAATTTATTGATCTAAATCTCAGAAGTGACTCATAACTAAAGCCATCAGATAAATTTAGTTCCCCTGTGTACAGGAGCACATGTGCCAAGGAGCCAGAAATAGAAATACTCTAATGTACAAGTGATTCGTAATCAAAATATTAAATTTACTGTATAAAAGCTACTTAAGTAAATGTACTTACTTGGCTACCCCCTCCAGTTAGGTTATTTACAGGTGAGACACATAATCCTGATACACACAAAAAGTCACAGACACAATACATGTCACACAATATATTCTATTCTATTCTTTTCTACTCCTCTAATAATTCCGGAGAAGTGGGGACTTCCATAGCAGAGAAACACCAGTTCAAATATTTACCGGCTATAAAGCGGCGTGATGAACTTTGCCCTCCAGGTTCAGGCGCGTTCACGCTGCAGCGCGGTCTCACGTAGGACCGGAAACAACTCTTATGGGTAAAATTTACGACCGCGTGCGCGCTTTGTTTTTGTTGCGAATCACTATGAGCCTCGAGTGCGCTCTGTCCTCTCGTCAAACATTTCCAAATCAAAGCGGGTAGTTGCAATTACAGCCAGTGCGCATGCCCGCGCTGAATAAACGCTCTGCCTCTCAGTTCACGCGGGCGCGCCCAAGGAAAGAATTTGAAGCCGCGCGCGCTGCTGATGTTACTGTTGTGACTTGTTATGAATGGTGAACCTCAATAAGCCTCAGTGAACCTGTGAGAGTTACTTAGAGATGCAGTGTGTATTATAAGTTGTAAGAAAATGTTATTTTTAATGAATTATGGGATAAAAACGCACCTATGGGACAAAATGCACCTAAGATCTGCATAAACTCACCACAACTACATAATATATTAAGCCACTGTAGGAGAGACATTCACCAACAAAGCACCTGATCGTCACTTACTTTGGGCAGAAAGTGTTGAAATATTAAAGGGGATTTAATAGTGCTACAATATTATACTGTCAATTCCAAAGGGCATCTATGTTAAAAAGGCTTTTGAGTGTTGGGCACCCTACAGTGAATACAGAAAAGCCAGCCTAAGGCCAAGAAAAATTAAATTTTAAATTGCTGGGCACACATTGCTTAAATAAATGATGGTATTATTGCATAAGATATTTCAAAAAAGAACAACATGCTGCTTTAAGTGTTGAAGACTCCATATTAAAGTCAAATATTATAGGAATATTAGAGCCTTTATAGGAGGTAAATAATCTTACGGTCAAATATTATATTGTATTTTTTAAAGAAGATATTTTCCAAAAAGACACAATGTAAACTCCCTTTAGATTACAGGCACTTCAAACTGTTGAAATATAGAATTGGAAAATTATAAAGGAACTGAAAATAACCATAAGTTCAAGAAAGCTATTAAACATTTTATAGGAGTATTATTCACAGTATAGGAGAATTCTTTCAAAAAGCCATTTAAGTTCAGCATGATCTTCTTTTGAGTGTCAGACACACAATATTGAGTGAATATTACAGACCTAGGCCTATTATAGGAAGTTTATCACCAAAAACCCACTATAAAGGTCAACATAATCTCACTTTGTGAGAGAGACCTACTTCAAGTATTTTATAGCTATTTTATATACAGCTTTTTATAACATGTTATTGGTCAAATATAGAAAAACTAGAGGATAGTCTATACCATGTCTAAAAAGAAATCTTAAAGTCAACATTCTTAAAATTAGAATAATTAGAAAAAGGCCACCATGAGGCCAACAGACTCACTTTTGAGTGTCAGACAGTTCAGGTTGTGCTTAAATATTTTTACAGGTATATATGAAAGGAGATGCACAGAACGGCACCATATGGTAAAGATAACTCACTTTTAATGAGCCTATAGAGCAACAAATGGTAGAGCAGAGGAGTAGTGGTGAGGAAATTTAAATGTAAAAGTCACTGCAGACTCTGATTTACACCCGTTTGACTTGTAACACTGTAGGTCAAACTCAGTATTCCTCAGGTGTCACAGTCTGTTTTATTAGTCATTAGAAGCCTGTTTTATGTTTAATGGTTTATTCAAGTGTTGCCTGTAATCCTAACATCCTCCCCTCACACAGCACTATCAGTTAAAGCACACAATCATTACGGCCACATTTGTGCTGCGCGCTAATATCAGTCTGACGGTGAGTAATATAGATATGGGGATTTCTGCAGGTGTCAGAAAACAAGATATGGTATTGATTGAATTCGTTTTGCAGTTTCCAGTTGGACAAACGTTGCGACGTGCGTTTTGTTGCTAGGATGGAATTTGACGCTCTTTGTGCAGCCAATTAAAAGAGTTGATTTAACTCACAAACAGGCTGTTTTCATTCGCGGATTGTTGTAAAATATATATCACGAGACACAGCATCACTTTGCTTCAGATGGGACGCGGTTACGGAGGCCAATTGGGTCTTGATGTATTAAATGTTACTGTAAAATGCAAATAAATGTGATTGATAAAAGTTTTATAAAGGGAAAAAGTGTCCATCAAACAAGCCAAAATTTGGTTATTATAGTGTGATGCCAGCATACATCAGTCTAAAAAAAATATTTGGACAAACATTCATTATAAAATAAAACCTATGGGGGTTTTATTAATAATACACCGAGCAATACTCGCCAAATTACAAAAGGCCATAATATTTAAGGCTTGAGACAAAGATCCTATTGATTGTTCGAATTTTAGATATTAGGGTCTGCAAATGTGCAAGACGCCTATAAAATACGCTGGATTTATTTAACTCCAGAAAATGCAACTTAATGTGCAATAAAGTGAAAGATAAAGCAATAATGCATGAACCACCCTCAAAATTAAGAAACGACAAAATAAAAATATTGCTGTTTAAGCCCAGATAACTACTGGCAAGTCCCATTAATCCTGATTTTTTCCCTCCTATTTCTGAGATAATCCGTTTAAACTGAGTGGATCAATAGGCTGCAGATATTCATTTAGATCCTCTTTGGGGGGAAAAACTGCGACTCCTCTACTTGAAATAAACCTCTTTTCCTGGAGTTTATTCAAACAAACATGTTACCATAAACACATGAGGACTTTGAATCATCTTATACAGTTTAGGCTAATGAACTTACTTCTGCAAAGTCTTACATTATTGTACAAAACACGTTGCACTCAAGTTTAAACATGCGGGGTTTTTCTATTTCAGCAAACAAAATGGGCAAACATTTCAAAATAAGAGCGGGCCGGTTGCACCCTGCATAGACGGTAAATAGAAAGCACACAGAAGCAGTATAAAATATGTACAGTATAAGCGAGATTTCTGTTCTCGTATTGAGTCTGGATTCATGATATGCTCGACACTTTATTTTTTTCTTGCAAATCCTTGTTTTGGTCGAGAACCCCCTCAGACTGTCTTTAAAAGCAAGCAAGCACAAAAAAAAGAAAAATCCCATCGTCTGTTTCATATGTTAGGCCTGTATATATTTACATTTATATATTTACAATGCAGCAATGTAACACGTCTTCATCATTTAAAAAAAATCCAAAAACCTGGACAATTAAATTGCTGTGCAAGTTCATTGGTAAACACATAAAACCCGCATAATCCATTTTTTCTTTTTTTTTGTTTTGAAAAATGATTGCAACTAATCCAGTTTAGTTGTCTTTGATTTTTTTTTTCCCCCATCCGCAGGTAGCCTGAAAGCTCTGACACCGTGTCCGTTTATCACATATATATTTCTTTATATTGTAACATTTAGGGCGCAGTGAGTCTGGCCCGTCAGCTGTTGTACTGACAGGCGTTCAGGCTGGACCCGGGGCTCTGCAGGCTGCTGTATCCAAATGTTGGGTGCTGTTTGGATTTGAGTCTGAGGGTGGCCAGGCTGGAGTTGCAAGTGTCCC
>CAFUXE010000393.1:859511-870835 GCA_903364295.1 Serranus cabrilla
AGAGTTTGGAGGAGGTTGTTTATGTGTGTGTGTGTGTGTGTAGGATATATTTAACACACACTAGAGCTGTGTGTGTGATTCTGAATCAGCTGTTTTAATCTGGTGTCTTTATGTTCTTCAACCAGTGACTCCCAGCCAGCTCCCCATCCTGGACAATCATAAGCGAGCAGAGCTGGTGGCATTAGTATGTAAGGCCTGTTTCCGCTGAGCGAGGAGCAGAGAAGTGCTTTTGAACCGCGTGTCGTCCAGACTCTGTAGAATCAATCAGGAGGGTTTTGTGAGCTTGACGCTGGGCAGCTCGACAGGACGGAAAGCCTCTTTGTAACGTCGCAGCCATTTTTCTAACTCGGAGCAGAGAGTCCGCCTGCATGTCAACAAGCCAAACACTCCACCAGCCCGCCTGCCCAGACAGATACACAACCGTCTGTTAGACAGACAGCCCTGATATTTACAGCATAAAGTTTCCACTACGATGGATATCTATCTGCTTTAAAACATGTGAGCGGATGAGGATGAAGTCACCCTCTCATCACTGGGGCTATTATGAGGAATGGATGCTTCCAAGTTGCCTCTTTTTTTCTTCTTTGAAGCAGTCCCCCTTGAAGTGTGTTGAAAACGCAGATGTCACAGTTTCCAATCGGCAGTGAAATTAGTGATGTTTTGATTGCGCAGGGCTCGGAGATTACCAACGTAAACAGGTCTGGTGCATAGATCATCATTTCAAGAGGAGGCATCATCCCTTTTTTCCACTTTATCCAAACTCAGCGGGCCTCTTTGGCTTAGTGCTGATGAGAAGCGGACGTCCAGCTTCCAGTTTTTCATCTGAGCATAAACCTAATGCTGGCTAAAGTGATATTTCCTTTTGGTAGAACATTTAAATGGCCGACCACCAAAACTGGCAGCTCGAGCACCACACTTGGACTCAGCCCGCCTGAAAACATCTTTCCATCACTTCTTCTGGCTTAATAAGCAAAATGGAAGAAGAAGATGGCATTGTGTTGATGAATGGTCTGTTTTTAGAGTTTAATGTCTCCTAAAGAATGTTTTCCTCTTGTCAGAGTTTGATGAATCCTGTTGGAGGTTGAACACAAACAAAATGATCCACCGAACTAAAGCATTACCTCAGACATTCATTATTGACTGTTGATGTAAAAAAGTAGAACATTGTCTGTTACAGTTAAAGTTTAGAGTCGGCTGAAGACATTTGATCAGTTTTCTGATAGATTCATGTTATTTGTATCAGTTTTCACTAATTCCTTCAACACTGCAGGCCCATTTGAAGCTCAATTTATCAAAATCGAGTTGGCGGAGATAACAAATATCAGTGAATCTGGGTCAAATTGATGCAAAAGGATGATGACATTTAAAATATTTTGATTTGATGTGATACTTTTGTTGTTTTCTTAACAAAACCAATGTGGAAATTTGGTTGGAAAGGATCAATACATAACATATGATAATCCCAACATCCTTTGTGATCAAGCCACAGACTCTTAGAAGTTGTTCACTCTCATCCTGTGTTGGAGGGACGTCACATAAAGAAAAAAGTGTCCAACAAAGACAAAAGTCAGAAAAAGATCAGTTGGACCTGCCTGAGATTTGTATTTAATTGAAACCATGGCTGCATCAGGCTACAATGCACACTGGCGGCTCCAAATGGCAGCAACAGGTAACTGTTTGAAAACTGTGTGAACCCCAATACCCAGAAATCCCTAAAGTCTGAGTCTGAGATTACTTTATAACCAGAGCGAACAGCAAAAGAGCAAAACACTGAGAGGAAAACTACATTTTCTACTTCCTGTGATTTCCGTTAATGGATCAAACCTGAGACACCAGAGGTGTTTTTGTGCAGATTAGGGGAATCTGTTGTTTAATTTATAGCTAAAACATGGTGCTAATCCCACCGAACTCTGCTTCCACTCTGACACAGTGCAGTGTTGGTAAACTGGTTACTTTTAAACTTCCTCTTCTAATAATGGGCACATGCCCGAAAATGTCATTTTCCAAGAATCCAATGATCCGTGGCTGTGCATTTCCTTTGCCATAGTTAAGTTGTAGGTGCACACACACATCTTTTCACATTTCTTTTTAAATCTGTTCATAATGAATCAAGGCCTCAAGGCCGAGGCCATGCCCTATTATGGCTTATCTGTGTATCCGACTCGTGATTCTGATCTGCTCCAAAAAATAATTGGTTCTTCCTTGGCCCGTGTTGCATCCTTTCCCCAAGTTTCATGAATACTGGGCCAGCAGTTTTTCTGTAAAACCACAAACAATTGATAATGTAATCCCTTCCTTAATCTTTTTTTTAGAGGCAGTAACTGTATTCTACATAACCACTAATTTAAACTCTAACCGTAATACAATTACTTTGCATTTTAAATACGTAGTCCTGTTCCTTGTATTCTGCCGACCCTAGTGGCAGAACATGGACATTAGAGATCTTTATCATTAAAATGTTTTGGAATCTGAGTAGTCCCCTCCCTTTTCCATGTTTTGTTTATCAAGCCAAACTGAAAGCCGAGAAAGCCTCAACAGCAGCAGGGACACAGGATACAAATAGGTCCTCTAGGAGTCAGTCCCAGACCAGCAGGAGTTCATGTCCAGAGGCAAAGGTCTTAAACAATAAACCATCACCATGCTCGGCACAATAAGATTTTAAGCCACAGATATTTATATCACAATGAGGTTTCCATATCTGTTTATCCCTTCAATCCACCTGCATCTATAAATGATAAAAACTAATCCGGAGGAACAGGCCTGTTTTGTATTCAGAAACACCTTGAGCTGCATGGAGCACATGCTGCTATAATATCTGTGTTGTCCCAGTTGGGATTAAAGTACTGATTCCACTCACTGAGGGAGTCTCTATTGGACACAACTTCATTGATAATTGCTTTAAAAAGATTTCCAATATCAGATGCAGGAAAAAAAAGCCTCCCCCATTTTTTTTCTTCCTTTTTGGTTCTTCAGTTTTGATAGATTGTTTTATTTACCGTCTCTCTCCAACATCTGGATTCTGGCCTCTGGAGCGGCACACAGCACTGAACAAGCTTGGCTGTGGCTCGGCGAGCTCGGAGATTTATGGCGGAGGCTTATAGCACTCTGCTGTGTTTGGGATAGCGTTGCCCTGCGCCGTCCCACTCAGATCACCATACTCTCTCCTCCCCTGCTTCCCCGCTTTCAATCCAGCCTCTGGCTCATCGAGGGAAAACTGTCCGCCCCCCCTTTCTTCCCCACTCAGTCTGCTTCTGTCACCCGCGAGGGACAATAAAAACCACAAGGTCATGTGGCTGCTCTGATTACAAGAGACTGTTGACTGTTCGGTTTGTAGCGAAGGGGCCTAAGTAGGCCATGTGGTTCTTCACATTTGGATGATTTAAGTGATATTTAATCAATACAAACAGTAAAATAGAATGATTCTTCACCCTACTTGACTATTTTATATTTATGTTTATTTATCAAGCTCTTGTTGTATATCAATCCAACATTTTGTTTGATAGAATCCATCATTTCTAAGATGTTCTGGGTGAAGTGGATTCGATTGATCTGGATTAGATGCATTGGTTGCTTGATCAAACCCTTCAATTGCCCATTTTTAATTCTTCCATGTAAAGGACAACTTCATGTATTTTAAAACCTTTGGATTACTTTTAGAAACCTTTCGAAGCATCTTGCTGAGCTCTTTTTGTCTGGGTCTTATTTCCTTAATATTTCCATGCCAAAAGCACATTCCTGTCCGTGTCCTTGCTGTACTTCTCCTCTGCTATTGTTGTGTGGTAGGTGCACACAAAAACTTGTGCGCATTAATAAAAAATCTATTCATGTGAAATGCATCTTAAAGAAATATTTTTACTTTGAGGAATTATACGTATTTGCTTTTGGTGGAAAGTGTAAAAATGCCACTTGTCTGTTCTGCAATTAGGGTTAAAGTCTTTATTCCGTGCATTCTGTTGAAGTTATATGCATCTATGGTGAACCTTATTTTAAGTCTATGGGTAAACCCCTTTTTTGATGTCGAGCCATCACATTGTTTCTTAGTCTTTCTGTTTTATGGCAGATTGCAAGCATTGTTTTTGAGGTTGCTCCCAATTTGTGTGCTGCAGCGGTCCTTCAAAATAAAAGTCCTCTGCTACTTTCATCTTTTTGTTGGACAGGGGGCAAATGCAAATGTTCTATATATTGAAGGGGCCCAGTTTTAGAAGACACTAACAAACTATAACATCCTGCTGAAATAGGCACCAGATAATAAACCAAATGTCATTCAGGCTGAATTGTTAGTAACTGACTCTGGTGAGACTATTCAAATCATGTCTGACGTTCCAAATAAGTAGCATCAAATGAAATTTGCTTTATTTTCACAAGATAAAGAAGCTCAATTTAACATTTCTTAAAGTCTGTTTCAATAAAACTGAGTTATGTTCATATTTGTGCTGGAGGTCATTGTGACTTTTTGACTATCTGGCACCCAGTGAAGATCTTGTACTTGTTCTCTGTCTAAAATCTGTTTCTCTGGCCTGTGTCAATTGTTGCTGCTCCACTTCCTCATTTTTGGGCTAAGAAAAAGGAGCACGTCCAATTTTCCATCATTTTAGGTGCATTATTTCTGCTCCCCTCTTTGTCTCTCAACTCAACTTGCTGCCCAGAGTGTCTGTAAAAATCCTTTTGGCCTTTTGTAAAAAGTTCCCATAACAAGAGATGAGTTTAAATGTAATGAAATTGTACTTGAGGAGTGATTTCTTGATAAGTTGTTTTTGGCATAAGGACCAGGAGCCTGGAGCTTACTCGGCACATTGCTTGATAATTGGATTTTCTGGCACTGAATCACAGGCGGTGGAACATGTTAGAAATTTGTATGACAACAAAATGTCATACATTTGGATGCTCATCGTTGTTTGTTTTGTAGCTCTGTGAATTCTCAGCACCTTGTTCTAACTGGGCATGTGAAGGTAGCAAAACTAAGGGCATGAGAACTGCCAAAGGTTACTCAGGGGAAGGCCGCTCCAGCCTCTGCACTGGGTCTGATACATGTCTATATAAACCTACTGACAGCAGGCTGGAAAAACAACCTAGCAGAGAGAGAGAATGGAAAGTAGAGCGCAGAGTAAACGAGGAAAGAGAGAGAGAGAGAGAGAGAGAGAGAGAGTGAGTGTCCAATCCGACCCACCCAGGTTTCGACCTATAGCTCTCTTTGTATTCTCCTGACACAAAGATTTATTATGCAAACATTACCGTTCCCAAAAATACATATTGAAACAATTTTTGGACAAACACAAGAGACAAAGTGAGCGTCCTGCGCTGTCACGGGAGTTTGGAGCTCAGGGTGAGGCGGCGAGGCAGCAAGGAGAGCAGCAAGTGCATTAGTAGTCTCGCTTCAGGAGCCCTGAAAAGGTAAGCAGGCCGGGGCGGCGATGTGGGCCGTCACACAAGAGCGAAGGACTGTCAAAAGAGAAACAAAAAGGAGGGCGAAATGATTAAGAAGCTGCCACGGCCTCCCTGCCTGTCAGTGTGTACCTGCCTGCTCAGTGGAACCAGGCCCAGCAAAGGCTTGAACCCAGCGAGTGTAAACAGTTATAAACACACTCCCATGTACATGTGCACGGACTCACATACTTGTACAGCTGTATGTCCTCAAAGCACATGCACTCACACATGTATCGCTGCAGCTTCGAGGTCACTGACTGGGCTGACTATCGGCTCTGTGCTGATTTAGACTTCTGAATGGGATTATTGTGGTACCTGTTCCTCAGGTGCCTGTGGTGGCTCTGCTGGTACGATCAGTAACTGTTAAGTTATTCAAGCTATGCAAACATCAGAAAAAATGTGATTGGTTTGCTTCTGTTGCCTTATATGACCTCCTACTTCCTTTAATGGTCACACCAGAAAGTGAAAGAGTGAACGTTTGTCAAGAAATGTTGCAAAAATAGATAAAACTAGTTGGCTACTACCAGCAACTTGACCTAGCTATGTCAGCTTTATCGATTGCCTATAACTGCCTGTGGACTTATTTCTACAGCGCTCTGGGTGTCCTGCAGTATCTAGTAATCTAAAGTTATTTCATCAACTGTCTCTTGTCCTACTGAAGATTCTTTAAAAAAATGGTCACAAATGGAAGTCTTGATATGTGATGAATATTCAACATGGCTAAAAATGGCTTTGTCTTGTTAGCATGTTAGCATAAGCAACTTGAATGTTGGTTAGCTAACTTCAGTTTGTAAAGTTATCTTTGAAAGACAGAAGCACCACCTCATACATTACATTTTACATTTTATGATAAGCATCAGCATTATTATACATTGTATTACAAGTGAATCATTCCCAAAGACTGGTTGACCCTCAGTTATTTAGGAATATGATTTATGCTCTCACTTTTCTTCGATCACCAAGAAGCTAAACGAATCAGGGACCACAGCTATCCACCATGTAAATACAGCAGGTGAAGAAACTATCTGCTAGCAGGCATTTGCTCAGCAATCCTCCCACTTTCCTGCCAATATGGCCACGTTTTGATTCTGCCTGTTGAATGTGAGATTGTTTGATGTCAACTAATAACCACAAACAACAAATAACCACAACACAGAGTTCACATTAGCACAGAAATATTTCTATCTGAATAAGTCTAGGGCCAACCTATAGTGGGCAAGCATGACTGAAGTTTATTTAACGAACACTGGTGTCATTAATAACGAGGATTTTCTGAAAATTCCACATTGTACCTTTAACTGTGGGACCTTTGATGAAAGCCTCATAGGATTGTTGCTGTTTTGATTGATAGACATTTTTCTTTGTGCCTCTTGTTACACCGTCAGGTTAAACAGACCTTTATGGACTCCAATGTGAGCCTCATATCCAATAATAACCTCATACAGCTTTCAGAGAGCTGACAGCACATCCTGAATTGACCACATGCTATAAAACCACCTGTGGTTTATTTCTTAGAGGCTGATGCGTCAGAGCAGCCTTCTGGACGTTGGCCAGTTGAGGTGACATGTTCTTGGCGAGGTCTGAACTTCTCAGCGGCAAGTTAGCGTCATATATTGATTAAGAGAAACCACCAGGTTGAATGAGCCTCCTCTTCATATTTACTCAGGAACTTCAGTCGTGTTTGTCCATCAACAAAAGGTCAACCACATATTTTATTTCTCACAAAGCACAGCGCTCCCTATTCACTTGATCTGGAAAATTGTTGGACCTGAGAAGGTCATGGACTGAATGCATTCAAGCAGATATTTACAAGCGCACACACACACACACACACACACACACTCACTGCTCCACCTCAGACTCACATCCTCCCTTAAAAAAAAAGTGATGTATGTGTTTTTCAGAAAGGACACGTAGGTGAAACTCAACATGCCTCTTCTCTTGTCTCTTTTTCTCAGAGTTGAAGGTATTCAGGAGGGAGAGGACAACGTCGCCCCGCTGGACAATTTACTGCCCTTCTCTGGGAATTCCTCATGATCCAGGTATGGGAATGGAGAGTAAGAAAAGCTGGAGCGGTGAACTCACCCTGGCAGTTTTATCTCGATTGTCAGATAAAACAGTATCTGCTGCTCTAAAGCTGTACGCGAGAGTATTTAGCAAGAAGCACTTTAGCTCCTTCTCACGTTCTGGTTCCTGATAAAAATCGCACAAACACTGTCATTAGCAAGGCCAATAAAAGTGCACAGAGGCCTGGAGCTTCTTCTGAAGACTTCTCTTTACTGCAACAACATACTTGTGGAGAAATAAAACCCCTTTCTTGCAAGTTCATCAATCAAATACTGAACCTTTGTAAATGGGACATCAGCTATGTGTCCCTTTTTGTAGAGTGTTGAGCACTATGTGGAGCATAAGATGATTATACTGTGCATAAAAAGATTTAGGCTTTACTATGATTTACAAAATGGGCTGCAGAAAGGTTTGATGTATGGCTGTGTTTCTTATTTTTGTCATGTGAACAGAAAGTGGTCAGAAAACAACAACCAAATCTGGATGATCATAATCTTAATGCTTGCATTTTTAAATGTGCAGTTCCCCAAAACATAACAGATATATGGTATTAAGTTCATATTTTTCAATGCACGTCAGCTGCGGCTAAGTCCAAATGTTGCTCATGAGAAGCTTCTATAAATTTTCGCTCTAGTGGGAGCAACTTGTTTCCTCCTCCTCTCTATTTTCTCTTCTTCATTCTTTCCCATGCTGCATCCTGAGCCAGACACGCAGACACAGGTATGGATTAACACAGGTATATACACACATACACACACACTAATGCAAACACATACACACAGTAGCCTGAGCGAGCAGGCCAGGTTAAAGAGGAGTTAGGGAGGAACTGCTGGGACTCTGGTTATCCTCAGTCAGGAAGACTGTTTTCCCACAGCAGCGCACGCAAACAGCAACACATGGCTCCTCAGCGTTCAGCTCCTTACTGCTCCTCCTCTGTCAGTCCTATCTCATGATGTAGCTTTTATTAAGAGTGACCTTTGACCTCTCACTGGTGATCATCATAAAGCACAATCACTGTCCAAATACTGTACAGTTAAAAATCTATTAAGCTCAGTCACGATGAATTATTACAAATTACCTGGAGTTAAAATATTTAGCCTACACCGACCAACATTGAATGTTCGTTATTTGTGTTTGCTTTGGATTAGTGACTGTTGAAAAAGAGAGAACTACTGTAACTCGCAGCTCCATCACCCCTCCAGCCTGCCGACAGGGAACATACTGTATGTGGCTATAAACAAATATTCATGTTCAGTATCAGTCAGTTAATGACGGTCTAAATAAAGAACAAATAATGAAATAAATAGGTATATAACAACATTTCTAAGCATTGTTTTATGAATTATGTGTTCTGTATAAAAGGTCTTATTTCAGTGCATATCTGAAAACATTAATTAAAACATTAATAATCCCCACATATAATTTATATTAATTGATTGATAACATCATTGGAAGTGCAGACAAATTAAATGGTCCTGCAGATGGGATTTGAACACACAACACATTTTGTCATTTAATTTGCAGGACTTAATGAATCAGTGTGCAGATTTATTATAATGTTACATTCACTGCATTTATACAATAACTCACACACACAGTATCTAACACTAGTCACCATAAGATACAAGACCAAGTAAAGCAGTAGCAGTAAAACTTCTGTCTATTGAATTAAGCAGAATCTTATTTTATTAGCTATGAATCAAGCTCTCATTTCTTAGAAATAGTTAAAATAAAGTTGCCCTACCTTGGCATTAAAGCTCCACTATAAAAAATGTGCAACTCATGAGTTAAAGTAACGCATGGTTACCACATCCAGTGTCTCTATCTACGCTGGTGTTTATTCTTTGCAGTTCTCATTTGTTTTTAGTTATCTGTTTTTGGTTGTCCCTCTCCCTCCCTCCCTCCTTCTCTGTCCCTGTGGTCATGATCCTCCACCATCTGACATCTGCTGTGCAGAATGAACAAACTGCTTCTCAATGTTTAGTTGGAGGGGAACACGAGGAATACACTGTAGTGATAAAGCAGGTGTGGGTGGCTTTTGTTAGACTCTTGTCTTACGAGACCTAAATCCCAAATGTTTTGAATTGTTTGGAAAGACTGAAGTTGGCAGGGATTTGCTGCTTCAGTGTGTGTGTGCATCTCCATGCACTTAAGATAGCAGCATGCGAGGCAGAATTATACACACATCAAACCAAATGTCATTGGCATAATGCTTTGATAATTGTATAATATTTGTTAACCAGGATGACACATTTCAGTTTCCATGCCAAAACTGACAAACTTTCATAGTTTCCCACGAAATTTGAAAGCCACCATAACAAGAACAATGAAAATTTGACCAACGTGGAAACACAATGCTGCTATTTTTCAACTGAAGCTGTTGGCAATAAAAAAATCCCCATATTCAGCATCACAGGAAATGTTATTCTTGGGTAGAAAAGCCTCTGAAACAGCTTTTAAATACTATATGCTGTGGTCTGGATCTGCATTATGGTGCATTAGAGTCTTTAAGATAACAAATATACATTCCTTTAAGTCACCAATGATATTTATTAACCTCTGTTACCAACCGTGAATAAACTTCCAGGCAGTCTGAATTACCTCGTGCTCTAATACTAGCAGTGCAGCAAGTCAACACAGCTTCGCTTCCTTTGGACTCTTTCTTTATTCACTGTTTCTTCTATTACTCTGTTTTATTGCAGCCTGTGATGTAGCGGCAGGATGAAACTGATATTAGAGTCATTGGATTATTGATCTTCTATGTTGGGAAGCTATAGTTGAGCCTTGGGTTGTAATACATTCAAGTAAAAAGTCAGAGGCCACATGAGTAGCAGCAGAGCAATTATTGTTCCAGTTTAAAATCAAGTTGTGATCTGGATTAATTTACAAATCATTTTTAAAATGTACTCATTTGCATCATAGGTAAATAATTTGGGACTCTGCCAGAATCTGCAACAAATGACTCCAGACGACTCTCTGCAGTTAACAGTTATTTTCCTCAAAGTTATAACATGTTACACTGATCAGGTTTTGCACAACTACTTACTGGTTCAACTTCGACCTTACAGACTACGCATAGTTGCATTGATATTTAGTACAATGCAATTAATGCTTATACTGGACATGTTGGGTAGATTTATGCTCATTTTCATTTCCTAATAAGTGGAATATGTTACAGCATCTCTACATTTTAGGTTGTAAATAAAATTCTACATGATTGTCAAGAACAAATAAAAAAGCTTTGCGATGCAGTTACAGCAACTTATCACGTACTGGAATTTCACCCGAAGAAAAAAGTACTAATTCAATATTCTACTTGAAAAAAAGTACAAAAGTAGTATCAGTAAAAGTATTTTTTGCAGCCATGTGACTGTTTTTATATCATATTTTGCTTCAATTTCATGTCACATGTATATTGTCCATTTCATATTCTTTTCAATCAAAGTAGTTATGCTGCAGTTCAACTACTTCCAGTGTGAAGTAATCAGTAACATGCAAAGCTTCACTTTTAAAGTAGCCTCCCAAACACTGCATAAGCAAGTAGTACGAGTATTAACCAGTTTGAACCCCAAAACAGCAAGTATTTGCTTGTATCTGTGGAAGGTTTACAACTTGTTCGCTCATCAGTTGTTGCTCTGGAGCCATGAACTTCCAATATGGCTGCCACATGCTATGTTATATCACCTGTCAGGATGTCGTATAAGAGCTCACTGTTGAGGATTGCGAAGCAAAGTGTGGGTGAAGATCGGGGGGAGAGCCGGAGACTAGATACACAGGTGGGAACGTCGGAAGACAAGCCGCAGACTGGAGCTGGTGGGAGAGAGGTGGGAGGA
>CAFUXE010000393.1:870950-891202 GCA_903364295.1 Serranus cabrilla
TTAGAGAGCGGTGTGCTCACATTGGTGTGTTTCTCTTCATGTGTGTTTGATTTAACATCCTCACATGATATGTTTCTGTGTGTGTAGTTATGCACATGTGTGTTATGCAAGTGTGTTTCGTGCATATGTGTGTGTGTGTGTTTGTGCATGCATGTTTGACCCTGAGCGCCTGTTGTGTTTGTTGCTGGGCGGGTTTGTGTACAAATGCAAACATGTGTGACTAATTCGTTTTCGGGAGCAGCAGACAATGTACGCAGTTGACGGCTGTGGAATTGGGTTTAGGATGAGGGGTGTGTGTGTATGTGTGTACACACACATGCCTATGTGTATGTGTTTCTTTGTGTCTGTCTACATATGTTGCGGTATGTGTGTGTTGTAATATGAGCATTGTCACTCAAACAAGCACATTTACTATGGAGTCTTCCCATTGACTTACTGTAGCTGACAGTATACAGTGTCATGCAAACATAATGCGTATAATGGTCTGACGGTAAATTCAACCGGGGAATAGTTTGACAAAAATGATCACAAGATAAAGTCCAGCATATTTTCTCTTTTCCAAATATTTTGACCACTTTTATATGGTGGTTCGGTCCTGTAAGAGATAACAGGTGGTCGCCCACAGCTGGAGAGAAGTTAAAGAAGGCTATTAACATGAGCCACCCATTTCATATGTTAAATGTGCACTGTAAAGATATAAAGATATAATTTAAATTTACAGCTGACTAATCACCAACCAATTATGAAGCCAAATTGCTTTCATTAGCTAAATATAGCTCCAATTCTTTGTTAAGAACATACCAGTCTGTTGTCCTGATTTAAAAATTGTCAAAGCATTTCATTTGAATTCATAGGCAAAAGCATGTTGTTGTTTTTTTGGATTGGCTTTACTAACAAATATAAATTAACATTTGTTGTTAACATTAATGTTATCAGTTAATCTTCAGAGCTATGGAATATTAAATCATTCATAACTGCTCACTACCTCTTAGCCTTTCTTAACGGCGGGTATAAATAAACAGATTATTAATCTATTAAAATGCAAAAAAGGGAAATTATTGGTTATCGGTAGAGGCTGAAATAAATGTTTTGCATCCCCAAAAATTAGGGATGGTAGTAACAACATGTTTGATCCAACACAAGATATAATAAACAGGAATTAAACTGGGAAAAGAATATTGGCCCAGATATATTAAAATCATCAGACATGCAGTAAATAAATATGAGCTTCAGGAATATACATTTTAATGCTTAACATTTCTTTGCACTATTATGTATGCTTGTAAAAAATGTTTAGTGTCAAAAACATCACCTGAATTTTGCATGTAACTTTTACAGTTATTTATCAAATACTTCAATAATTTGTTTGCAATAACTAAGTTCAATTGATAAAATATGACATTAGTGCTGAATTGACTTAAATATAATTAAATGACTTAAATGAACGATTTTATTAAACCAAACCTTTAAATAATTTTTCATTTTTTAAACAGAGTTTGAAAGCTGATAGTTGGCATTAAAAATAGTTCAAATTAAATGCTCTCATAAATAGAATAGAACTAATCAACAGGGAGTCATCGCTTCCTCCAGGTGTTTTTTTTTCTCGGGCCAGCAGGCTCTGAACCAACGCTGAGATCATCTCAGGACACTAAAACTGTCTTTTCAAACCCAGTCTAATAAAACTCCTGTCAGAAAGGCAGGGTGACCCCACCTGTCCAATAACAGGGGAAAACTTTAGCATGCAGTCCTGCCTTCAGAAGAAGAATTAATTTACAAGACATTACTCAACAATGTAGAGAATTAATTAAATGTGCACTGTAAAGTCATCAGGTTTTACAGACGGTGTCGTAGAGCTGTTAGGTTGGAATCTCAACACATCTTACGGTGCCAAAAAATCAAACTTTGTTTGTATATTTTCTTTATTGCACACAGATTCCTGTTTCTAATACTCCACATGAATGTGTTGTTGCAGGGTCTGCGCTCAGACATGGCTGGTTCGTTTTGATCGCTGTGTAGGAGGTGAAAAGATGACAAAATGCATCACATGTATTTTAGCTTGTTACATATGATATAGGCCGAAATATAATGACTCAAACAGTTTAGAAATGCACATTTTGAAATGCGAAACTCTTGCTAAAGCTTCAGACGCTCATAAAAACCACAGAGTTGCAAAATGCTTTTATGACAATTAAAAACTGACTAACATTTTTTACTAATGCATCTTTGGAAGCGATACAAAGGCTCTTTTATCAAGCTGAATTAAACTTAATGCCTTAACGTAGGATCTAGAGCAACAAAATAAAAAAAAAAAAAAATCAAATTGCAACAGTACCTGATCTGTTTTCATGCCTTTGGTGCTTGTGCTTAATTGTGTGTATCTTAAAGCTCCTGTCTGCTGGTGTGTACGTGTGTGTCCTTGTGTGTCATGCGTGTGTGTTTGACAGAGTGTCTACCTGTGTGGCAGTAGGTAAGCCCAATAATCTCTGTTTGTCTCAGTCTGAGAAGTATAATGCTGTGACTCATTCCCAGAACGGGTGTGCTAAAACCCAAAGCACTCTATCTATCATAGAACTCAACAGTCGCCACTGTAATTTACTAAACTAATCCTCAGATGCCAAATTAATATGTTAAGTATAGACGTGATTAAATGATGTGAAAGACTCCGAATGTTTAGTCAGAGTCCTCGCCTGTGGTGAGTGAGGGTGAGTTTAATGTAGTAATCCCAGAGATCTCTGCTTTTTCTTTTTATCCAGGACTGCGTGGGCGATGTGCCGTCTTTTCTTGGAATTCGTGTTGAGAGGTGGCGCTTGTTTCTCTTCAGGCATGATGGTTGTTGTTGCAGCACCAACAAAGTAGTCTGTTGAACGGCTTGTTATTCTGTCTGAGAACGAGCGCTTTGTTTACCCTGTTGCCTACATTCATACATGCAAATTTCTACCACACGCGTGTTCAACATCTGCACATCAGGAGCTCTAATGGACATTTTCTGTTTCTGTCTGGATCATTTGGAAGCTCAGATTTAAAAACAACCACTTTTTACAAACTGTAAAACATCCTGTCTAACTGGGGAAAAGCCTAGAAATGACGAGGTGTCTTCTAACACTAGCATACTATTTAGTATGCCACAAAAAGACTGAGTTTGTCTCGTTACGTAGTATGCCAAAAAATATGTCTCACTGCATCCGTCACATCTTTCCGTATGTAAGCCAGTTTACTTTTCTAGCCATTCTTACCCACAATCCTCTGCACAACAGAAGATTTGTCACATAATCTCTGGTGCAGGTAGATTAAAGGTGTGTTATGAAGGGCCCTGCTTTTCCTAGAAAGACACATCCTGCGCAGCAACTGCCTGCTTCATACTGGAAACCTGATTGGTTGAGGTATGGCACTGACCTTGCGTGGTTCGGGTCAGGAAAGCCCATGATCTATGGCAGTCTTTGTTTGATATGTGGTTTAATCTACAGTATATCAGACACATTTGCAGACAGCCTGGAATGTATTTAAACTATTTCAATTTGAAGTATTCATTTAGTGACTTAGCGTTCACCTGTACATCTCTGACTAAAACCTCACAACCCCAAACAACGTCCAATGATGGTGTTCCTTTATGTCCAGTTTTAACATTTTTAAATGTAAAACTTTCCTCACATGGCAGCTACATGGATGTAAACGAGGTGTGGGGTTCAGCCAATGCGAATGCAGTTTTTATAGTCACATCCTGGGCTGAAATTGACCAGAAAATGATCCCACATCAGCAAATCTTGTCTGTCATGGCTCGCTCTGCATTTCCCCTCTCCGTCCATTGTCTCTCTTTCCATCTCCCACTCTTCCTCTGTCACCTTCTCCCATATTTCTCCATCTCTCACTCCCCATATCTCTTCCCATCTACCTCCTTGCCCTCCCCCCTTTCCGACCCCCTATCCATCCATCCCTTCCTCTTGCTGTGTAAAACCAGCTGCTCCTCTTTCTCTCTCTTGGGCTGGTGAGCTGAATGCTGAGGAGGAAGAAGCTCAATCCAGCTGGACATATTTCACGAGGACAGAAAGACAGATACGGAGCTGAACGAGGGAGAAAAGAGGTGAAGGGAACGAAAACAGAGATTTGGGGACAGTGAAGCTAAAGGACAAAAGGGCAAGAAATGAGGGAGAAAGCGAAAGATGAAGAAAAAATAGCAAAAGAAAAAAGAGCGAAAAACCCAGAGACATATTTCAGTGTGTAGTGGGGGTCTGTGGAGGCTGTCAGGCTTTGATCTGGCCTACACATTGTGTGTGTAAGTGTGTGTTTGTGTGTGTCTGGCCTGTGAGAGGAGCTGATTGCCAGAGGCCAGGGCTGCAGGATTAGGGAGCAGCTCTCCACAAAAAGCAGAAAAACTTGAGAGAAAAACAATGAGAGAAACAACTGTGTGTTTGGCGAGGTGGGTGAACTTTACTAATGTGTCAAAATTAAGTAGCAGAGTCCATTTGAAATAAGTTAATTGGAAAAAAAACAGCTGTTACTCGGTTGGAGGATGCTTTGGATTTCCTCCAGGTGTGTTCTCGGGTGTCTGGTTAGTGGGTCAGACCTGGTCTCTGGTTTAATCAGGTAAAGTAGTGCTTCAGTAATCCACTGTTTGCAGCTGTACTGTTGGGAGGTACATATATGTGTGTGTGTGTGTGTGTGTGTGTACGCCTGCTAGTCACTCTGAGGTCTTGTAGAGATTGGAGTGGCCTTGAGGTCAAAGGTCAGATAAACACAGCTGGCACTCTCCTCCTGGCTGGCTTAGAAAAGCTGTTTTCTCCTTTTCTCTCCTCCCGACTCCCTCTTTCTTTATCTCCCCCTCCCTCGTCTATCCGTGTCAGTCCTATTTTGTCTCACTTCTGTCTCCCTTGTGATCTTTCTTCCTCCCTCGGTCTCTTCTTTCTTTTTCGATTTTGCAACTTTTTCTGCCCTCTCCCTCTTTCGCTCCCTAATCCCTTCTCTCTTTTCTCAGCTATCCGTCCCTTCCCACTCTTTTATCCCCTTTTGTCTCCTTCTTTCTGCAACGTTTTCTCTCTTTTGTTTGCTCTTTATCTCATCTATCGTCAATCTGTTTGCCGGTCCTCCGTCCATTATTTTCTCACTTTGAAACATATGCTCTGATTTTCACCTCTGAATGTCTCTCCTGCATCCTTTCCTGTTCCCATCTTTGCCACATTTTTGTCTCTCTCTCTCCCCCACCGTCTCTCCATCACGAGTGCTCAGAGAGGAATGCTACCTCGGTGCCCAGATCCATCACGTCTCCACATTGTTATCATTAAATCAGCCTCTTCTGTCTCTTTTGTCTGCCTTTTCATCTGTGACCTTGTCAGAGGTCTGTCTATCTACGCAATATGGTCATTCATAATCCATGTGTATTAACATGCTGCGATAACAGCCTCCACTTCATGAGGTCAGGGTTCTGTGTAGGCCAGTCAAGTTCAACTTCTTTTATGGATATGACTTCCAGGAACATCTGTGGGCTTGGAGGTGATTTCAGTAACACAATCCACATTGGACGTCATGCATCCTTAAGAAGAAGTTGTCTGTATACTGAAAGCTCTGAAAACCTCAACACACCCTTACACCTACTGGGCAGAATAAGTAGTCAGCCATTGACTCCCTAAATTGCAGAATGACTGAGCTTTAATGTTCTGACACGGCTGGACTTTCGCACACATAAACAGAACTTCTTGGTTAGGTCTAGGAAAATATTGTAGTTTGAGTTAAAAGTAAGTTAATTAAGTGACATGAAACTAGTAGCAAACTACTCCCTCTGCAGACTTTGTTGCTCTTTATACTATGTAACCTGACTTTGGCTCTAAATATGTCAGAATTTCCAGTTCCTCGTGTTTCGACAGCCAAATAACCAGCTCTCTGCCAGGAAAACTGGTTTCAGAGTGACGCCAACTCTCCAAACATGTATGATTCATTTTATGTTATTTGTTTAATTGTGAGTGATTAATACGGGCTAGCCTTACAGGGCAAGTGTTGGAAAAGCAAACAGTTCAACTTGCAACTACAACTCAGAACCAAACCAACCACGATTGTTCAGGGTTGGCCCCTCTTTAACCCCCAAACCAAGGTTACTCTGACACTATTTACACTTGCAAACTTGATCTAAAATAGATCTTACACTTCTCTGTTTCCCACAAATCTCTTTGCTCTTAAGTTCAGATCTCAAACTGGTTCTGTCATGAACAAAAGTAGACACCTTGGCCAGTCAATCAAAGTGTACTGGTAAAGATTTCCCCCTTCAGTCAAGAAGATTATGCCAGTGCCTTAAGATGTATTTGTGTAGTGTGTATTTATGCATATGACATATTCTTTTATATTTCTTTAGTGCATATCTGTGAGTGTCTGTGACATGCGAACTACACAGTGGAGTTTGTGGATGTGAGTCCAGTTATCCCCTCTGGTATCTTCTTCCACGGTCCAGGCGGACACCTCCTCCGGTTGATGAAAGTGTCTCCACCATAACAGGAGTAAGTGTCTTCTTCAGTTTTGTCAGTTGCTCGGACTCCATCCATCACCGCTTCTTCACCGCAGGTGTTGCGTCAGTGGAGAACCGGAGGGTTTGAGAAGTGGGGTTGCGATTGGAAGCTGGGGTGTGAATCCTCATCTCGGCTTTGAAAATCATGGCAGGAGAAGGGAAAGTGTAAAGCTGTCTCCTCCCTTTATAAACATCATGAAGGTGCCCTTGAACAAAGCCTGTGCACTCAGCTGCTCAGCGGTCAGCAGCGCACAATTGTGGTTTTTTTTTATGTGAGCAACAAAATGGATGTGGATAACTGAAACATCAGCACAGAACAATAGAAAAAATCTATTATAGAAGACTGTTTAAATGTTGAAGCAGGGCGGTGTGGAGTCAGAAGCCCTTCTCTGAATAAATAAAGGTGAACAAAAGTTCACGCTTTCTGCTGGTAGATGCAAACACCAAATATCTATTTGTGACTGTTGCGGTCTGACCGACTTAAGCACATGCGGATGTGGTGATTGTTCTCCGAGACATTGCTACAGTAGGTGTGCAGGTTTTCTTCCTCTGGGCGTATTCGTCAGTAGGTGTAATGAACTGCTGTTCTTTTGTCAGCTTTCCAAACCCTTGCTGTTGCTTTTAAAGCACACTGGATGTGTCACCTTAATGGCGTGTTTTTCATTGTTGTTGTTCTTCGTCTTTGGCACTACCGCCGGTTTCGGGGCATTTTTTCAGCCTACCTGAAGTGGCAGCTGTTCAGGGCTGGTCTGATTACATTGTTGTATGCAGATATCAACACAGCTCAGAAGCACAGTTGGAATAATTCATGCTCACCCCTCCCCTCCCTACAACTAGCTTTACACCTCCATCACTGATTGTCTCCAACCAGCTCTACCTGCTTAATATGAAGACTGGCCCACTGCAAGGTAGGCTGGGACGGGACGTTCGCATCGCATGCAAAGGAGTTGGTTGGCCCTGACAAGAAGCCACAGCTGCCAAATGAGAGACAGCTTCATCATTGTCTTCATGTTACAGATGGATGGCAGCGCTGACAGACAGGCGGAATAAATTGGCGGGGATATCAAGGAGAGACGAGCTTACATTTCAGGGCTTCTCCTTTTTTCTTTTCGCCCTTGTTTTTTTTAGCGTCAAGGTGCATTTTTATTCAAATGCAGGGAGCGGATGAGAGACCGTTGGCGTAGTGCACATGTTTTGTTAGGTGATTTGATGCAAAGTAAAGCATTTGCGTGTATCAGTTGCCTGTATCTACAAGAGATTCCTTTTGCATAACTGGACTGTGGAGCACAATAGATGGACACAATGGATGCAGCATCGATCAAAATGGGGTTTTATAGCCTGATGGTGAACCACAAATTTTAGTTTTGTGCAGAAATAATCTGACAGTTAGGTGCAATGTGTACAACACACTCAGTGAGGTTCAGTTTCCTTTCATGTCATTATGAGATGGTTTCTGTATCAGATGACAACATGTTACAGTTTATGCACATTACCACAGAGCAGCTGTATATTTTGTGAAGGGCCATGCCAGTGTGTTTGCAAGTTCTCGCTTATCACCTAAAAACCTTATACATACATTTTGGCTAAATATTTTTAAATACATGCTATACTGCTTTAAATGTCTCTTCCTGGTTGGGTTTGAACTGTGCCATCCATTACAGTGAACATAACATCTTCATTAATATTTTTTGGCCAATATTAAATTGTTGTATCATGGTTAATGCCAAACGACTACAAAAGTCTCCTAGATATGACTTTACAACAACTTTGCAATTTCGAAAAAAATAATAAATGTAATGCTCACTGATGGCAACTAAAGCAAATTTCAAGGTTTTTATATTGCGCTAAAAATCATGAACAATTTAACGGTAGAAAAAAGGCAACACTTTCTATTAAAACTACATCTATAGTGCATTATTATGCATTTATAATGTTTCATGACTTCACTCATTAACACACAAAATGCTTCTTGCACTACATTAACAGACATACGATATAGATGTGACTCACAATGATTTATAGTCCAGTTATAAACGTGACTGACATGACTGTGCCTGTGTGTTTGTACTGGCCTTTGTTGGCTTCATTTTAAGCTTTGCTGAAGTCTTTAGTCGCTTGGTGGGACTTCCCAGTGCACTGGACCCTTATTATAACCTAAAACCAGCTGTACAAACACACACATACAAAAACACACACACAATTGACTTTGACATTTTTATACCGGTCAGTTTCTTTTCATATAAAATCCTAATCAGCTTTTTTGACACATGCAAATAATTATTTGATTAAAGCATACTGTATATTTTGGAATGACCCGTGATGCTTAAACTCCCAGCTCTCTCTCGATGTGTTGTAAATGCTGTTGGAAACATCCTGGCATACTTCCTTTTTACGTTTTCAAACGCATCCTCACAGACGTCTCATCATGTTGTTTCAACACACATTTTTCAGTCCTGGTTTCAGTCAAACACCTTTACTGGTGAATTACGTTCACCAACTCAGAGGGGCTGTTAAGGTACTCGGGGAGAAAGGGGCACGCAGTATATTAAGTCCAATTTCCATAAGCCTGGCCCTAAATTAGACGTTTGGTGGTGCTTTAAGTAAAACCTGAAGGTAACGGAGGCCAGAGCGGAGCCAGAGAGATCAGGAAGATATATGGTGACATCAAAGCTGTTCTTTGCACCCCACAAAAGCTCGACAGAATCAGAAAAATCCACCCAACTTAGAAGTGGAAGAGGGCACACGCGAAATCTGTTTCTGCTCTTTGTGTGTTTGGGGCACTCGTGTTTGATTCTGCCAGATGGATAGAGACAGAAAAATTGAGCGTATGTCGGCATGTGAAGGTGTTTTTATGTTGCGCATGCATGTTAAAGTTTAAGAAAAACAGAATAAGTTTTAGTAGGTTCCTTGTGTGTGCACGAATCAATCCCAGTGCTATACTTAAATACAGTTACGTCTGTTTCCCTTTAAGTTCTATATTTTAGGAGGAAATGTGGTATATTTTACATCAGTGACAACCAGTCATGTTGCAGATTGCAACAATTGATGCATTGCTTCATTTTTGTAAACAACCCAACACTATATCAAGTAGTTGAAATTGGTTCAGCTTCAACAATATTTAGAGACAATATGATTTTCATGGAAGTAAATGCCTGTCTAGTCACTATCATCAAATGAGGTAAGATAATGGGTATTTGAGTCTATGGCGTACTCTCACACAGTTAATCTGTCGGACTGTTCCCATCACTCAGCAGTGTTTGGTTGTTTGTGAATCGGTATACTGTTTCCGGTATCGTTAAAAAAAAAAAAAGAGGTCCGAAAACGTATCTATAATTACCGCTTATTGCCATAGGTGCCACCAAAAACAGTGAAATGTAGAATATTTTTATCTAACAATGGGTCACATGACTGTATGTGATGTGAACAAAGTCACTCTTTGTGAAAAATCAGTGAATTAACATGAACTCTGCAGTTCCTCTCAGCCCTGCAGAACTTTGTAGCATCTTTTAGCTCATCAGTGTTGTTTCCATTAGCTTCCAGCTGTCTTTAGCCAATTGGACTATAATGGACTATTGGACAGAAATATGACTCCAAATGTCTGTTGGAATCCCTCCGTATCTGCTGGATTTATCCGTATCAACTTTGAGGTGATGATATGTCAGTATTTAGTTGTGCTTGCTGCGCTGCCCCCAAGTGGCCAAAAAAAGAGGACATATTCAGGTTAATGTTTTAGAGAAATACTTAGAATTTGAAAACAAGTTTCCAGGTGCTTTGAGTGCATTTTACTGACAGTTGTTTTAAGATAAGATTAATATAAAGACTTCCAAGAGTAATGGAGTATTTAATCCGCATTTATACTGTAGTAAAGGATCTAAATACTTCTATCTCTCCACATTGGATCTTTTGGTTGGTTAACCTTCAGGCTCTGGGTTGTGACATTAGATGAATGGCTTTCTATTGCTTCTATAGGTATCAAGATTAATGGCCAACAACTTGAGATGACAGTGTCATATGAAATATGTCTGCATGCCTGAAGTGAATGTGAAGGTTAATATGTCATGAAATCCAGTCACCATAGAGAGAAAACTGTGTCTACAGTCTAGAGTCCAGGTGTTTGGACTAAAGACCAAATTTGTATCAATTCTGCAGGATTCCTGTTGAGCTATTTGGTCTAAACGGGCAAAAGTTTAAAGCACATGCCTGAGGGACACATGCATGTAGCCTGTGTGAGGCTGCACTTGTTACACATGCGGTTTGTGACAGATTTAGAAAGAAAAATAAAAGGAAAGGGAAAATAATCGTATTGGAAGTTCGGAGCAGTTTGACAGCTGACGTCGTGTGTGCAGGAGAATAACTCCCTTGTTTTCTTCGCGGCTTACAAAAATTAGAAAGAAGTCTTCTGTCCCACATGACACCTCAAATTACCTTTGTCAGAAAATTGGTGTGATCTGATTCTTTTCAATCACGCTGTATTTATGTGTCATTAAAGAACGATAACCTTAAACCTGAACTTTATGGAGAGGTTACACTTTGATTCCCTGTGCCAACAATGGGAATTCTCAAGATTTAGGAGACGGTAGCCGCAAGACAGTGATTCTTCACCACACATATAATTAGAACTGATTATATACCTGTATCATTAGCTCTGCCTTTCTCTGTGACTTATCACATTCCTTTGATGCTGAACTCAGCAGTTCTTTTCAGAGCCATGAGTGTGTGACTTGATCTTGGCTTTTTTTTTTTCTTTGCCTAAAGAGAAAATTAGATGTGATTAAAGAGAAATGTACACATTTGCTGCCAACTGGCAACCCTGTGCTACATCCTGGGCATTACAACACTGATAAAAACAGAAATCCAGACTAAAGATATAATTTCTGCTCTAACTTCTATTCTACAGCTATCTTTTCAACATTTAAGAAAAATACTGTAAGTAATTGTTATGTCACTCTATACTTTTACCTTTCTACATTTTAGAGGAACATATTGTACTTTATTGGCTATTGTCCACTTGGATAAGATAATAATTACCTTTATTCATCCCCGGAGAGCAATTCAGGTGTCAACAGGCAGCAACAACAATTAAACACAGCACATAAAAATATGATATATATGTATTAATGCAATAATGATTCAAGAATATAATAAAACAACAATTGCATGTTCCATTTTGAATAATTACTAATCTTGCTTTTAGAGCCTTTTAATTAAGTACGATTTTAAATGTAGGAGTTAAATATAGATTATTTATCATACTTAATCCCAACTACACAGCACAAGTGACATCAGACTTAAATAAGTGCCAAACAAAAAGAATAAAAACATTAGACTTTAGCAATAAAAGGACTTATATTGCTTGCTCATTTATATGGATTTGTTCATAGTAAATCTATTGTTTCTTGTCCATTTGCAGTCATTGCACAAGATACATTTTCATCTTTTGCGTCTTACTTATTAACCAGTTCAGAAATGTTTTGACAGAATGATTGTGGAGTAAATCCAGGGGGTGTACAGGTGTGACAGCGACACCATTGTTTTGACAGCATTTAAGGTAAAGTCCCACCTGAATTATTCAGACGTGGACACTGAAGTCATTGCACGCAGACCCCATATGAGCCCTTTGTAAGCCCCGACTGGAGAGGGGACAAAAGAAAAGAAAGAAACAAAGAATTTAAGGAAGAATATGTGAAAAAGAATTGGGAGAGAGAGAGCAGGGATGGTGACGAACAATTGGGAAAATCATAAAAAAGCAAAGTAGAAAGAGATAGAAAGAAACAGCAAGAGAGCAGGGTCTTAGAGTGGACTTACTGTAAGTCCTCATCCTGTCACTCTGCTATCCAAGCCTAATGCTGACACCTAAGTGGCCCTCATTAGTCTGTTAGGAGCCACCCTGGTCAGCACGTGTGAGTGAGGTGGAAGCAGATATGGGAGAGGAGGGGATGTGGGGGTTAAAGTGGGGATTGGCTGGCTTTGGTGCAGCGCAGATGTAATCCGGTCTCCCCGCTGCTTGAGATTCGACCTCTGTTTACGAACCTATGCGGAGATTTGTTTCCAAACCTGGAGATGCTGCATCTTTGAATTTGTTTCAAATAAACTGTGCCGCCAATTTGCTCCAGGACGGAGACACGGTGTGTTGCGGAAGAGAGAGTTTACATCTGTGTCCCTGTCCAATCCTTCCACACTCCCTCTGGGGAGATTTTGGTTTCTTCATTGCTCAGCTTGACTCCTTGGCTATGTGTTCAATACAGCAGCAGCAAACACACACATCTTCACTGTCTTAGCAGCCTTCACACCGGCTACACTCACAAAGTGCAGACAAAAGCCTGAGCTTACACCTGTAAATGTGCCTGCTCTGAAACTGCCTGTTGTAATCCTGTGAGCCTCCACAATCCGCCCGTACAAAGGGAATTGATGATGGGGTATTAAGGTGATATAGTAAATATGGGCCACCCTTAGAAGTCCCTGAGATGATATATTAACGCTGCTTCCCTAACTGCAACTGTACCAACACTGAGCTGCCTTTTAGTTTGTAATTAGATGATGGATTTTAAGATCAATGGAGAGATGAAACAACGTTGTGATTAGGGTTCCTGGTGTAGATTTGAACAGCTTAAAGAATAATCAGTGTTTAGGCAAAATGGTTCTGATTCATTTTTATCACGCAACATCATTAAAATAATGATGTTCGGCTAAATCTGCATACTTAAAAAGTGAAGTAATGATACCAGTATTACTCTGTAATAGCTGCTCATCGTGTCTCAGGGTTTTTCAAAATATAGGTTGCAACAGGATGATTATCACTGATGTCAAAGCACAAACAGTGCTTCCTCATTCTCCTCAACAAAGCATCTTAATGAAACATCCAACTAGTTACCTGTAATAAGTAACACCATTGAAGTTTATGTCAGGTCAAATAAGTGATTACATTTGATCAGTAAAAGTTTGTGGTTAATAGCTGAAGGGATTTAGGTTTTTCAGCATAGCCATGCCTATTGTAATTCTTTCAAGTATTTAGTTATAATAGTCCATATTTATTTTGTTATTCATATTTAGGGCAGGAGGGAGGGAAGGTGGATGGGTGGAACAGGGGTGACTTTCAGGGTTTGTGTCTCGTGTGAAAACAAAAGTATTTTATATAACTTCCGTGGCTCACGTCACCCTTGTAACTACTTCAGTTCCAGCATTTAAGTACATTTATTTACTTTTCAAACTGTCTTTTATAACACCTTTCCAGGAAGTGTTTTTCCCCTAAACCTAGGTCAGAGGTTTTGCAGCCTCAATTCACAGACGTTTAGCCTTTTTTACAACCCCAAACCACAGATGTATGTATAATGATGGGTGTGCTTTTTTAGAACGTTCTGCGGTATCAAAAGCTGCTTTCAACAAATGCTCATCATTTTAGTTATGGGATGCTGGGATGGGATGACAAACGGTCGGTTCTGTTCGAGATCTTATTTAAATTCAAAGTTGGCCCCTAATGTTTTCTACCTTTTTTGTTAAAAACCGACTGTTTTCAAAAAACAATCAATTCATCCCTCTCTGTCCTGCTGTTATGTGTCCTGTTATGGTCATAGCCGACCTGTGCGTCACTTCTTTTGTTGAGTTGTTGACAGTTAACTGATGTTGGCCGAGGGCTTATGCCATATAGTAGACTATAATGTAAAGAACAGTATAGTAATTCAGGTTTTCTTTCTTCTGGAACGTGGCATGGATGTTGTGGTTTTACTTAGACTCTTTATTTCCCAGTGTCGATAGGCATGTACTTTTAAGAAAGTAGTCATTTTTATGTCATTTGCTTCCTGGAGTGGCACATCCCAACTTTTTTTTTATCAGTGTGACATGTCTAATGTGTGACACAGCAGCAAGATTTCCATCGTAAATGACAGAATAGAGCAATTGTTAGTCCCACCTATAATGACAGATATGAGTGTTTGTCAAAAGCAGCTTGTGGTTCAGCAGAGCGTCCTAAAAATAGCACGCATTTATCTTTATACACACACGTACAGTTCACGGCTGTAAAAAAGGCTGCAGTTTATTTTAATTTATGCAACAAAACCACTGAAAATTACTTCCTTTGTTAGACGTTATAAAAGACAGTTTATAAAGTAAATAAATGTACGTAATGCCAAAGTTAAGTAGTCATGAGCTGACGTGACTACCGTAATTTTTGAAAAAAAAACTTAAGTTAGGATAAAAATAGTTTACTTTTCTTTTCACAAACCCCGTTCTCCTGGGTGAAAGTCCGCAATTTGTTCGACCCATCCACTTCCCCTACTCTTCCTACCACCCCGAGTGTGGCATCTGCCATTTAAATGCTGTCAAACGCTACTTCTGCATCAGCAAGATGGTGGCAGAGGACATTCTAAAACGTAAACAGTCGTACTTTGCTGCCTGTACAAGTGCCTTAGTTTGAGGTTTTTGAGGGGAGAGCAGTTTGGCTTCAGACATCAGATGACATGAAGCTGCACTTTAAAACGGCCTCCATTCAGAGAGAGTAGAAACCTTTTTATCTTTAGGTAATAACGTGGGCTTTACTCTTCCCGGCTACAGGGCAAATTTAAATGTTTTGTCCAACTAGTGGCAATAATAATAATAATGAAGTTATTGCTCCTTTTTCATGTAGTCAATGCTTTGTATTATCTATTATTAGAGTGAGTCTTACAGCCTCATGTGACTGCCCGTGTGGTTACACACTTTCAGGCTTATAGAAAGTAAGTCGACCCAAGACTGGATTTAATAAAGATCAACACTGACGCGATGTTACTCATTTGGATTCTTCCAGCTGGGCCAGACAAGTTGGTCGCCGGGTGGCTTTGCTTTGCTAACATTAACTGACAAGGCTCATACACAACAAGCCAAACTTCATTAAAGTAGCAGCAACATCAAACAAATCCTGTTTGTATCAGCAGAGCTCAACAACAACAACACAACTCATGTCAGTAATAACTTCCCAAACTATTTAGTACGAGATCAGTGCCTTCGAAAAGCAGCTAAATCCGTGTTACACAAAAACAATGGAGGCTTCGCCCTGTGACATCACAGCCTCAAGTCAAATTTTTCGCCTGTTTGTCACAAAGTCATACAGACAGGGAGAGGTCACATGCACACACACACACACACATGACACAACACAATCGTGCAGGTATAAAGGCATGTGCATACAAAGAGAAGCAGACCCAGAATACACACATGGACACACATGCTTACACACACTCTGTCTCTCTCTCTTTCTGTCTCTCGTCCCGGCACAATTGGAGTGTCAAAGTGTCAGAGGAGCATTTGAAAAGCTGTAGTAATAACAGTTAAGGCAGGGCATCAGCGCGACGCAACACTGACACTCTTAACCTTCCTCCATCAACACACATGAACGGCCTCACTGGCAGAGCAGCAATTCTCTCACGGCGCTAGTCAAAACAAAGTGCTCTGTTCACACACTCTGCACTGGCCAAAAAGCTCTCCTCCTACACACAATGCACATTTGTTGTATCCACACGGAGAGCACAAAAACAACACGCTGTTCTCATGAAATCAAAAGACCCCAGAATCCAGGTGAAAGCCCTTATTTCCTATTGATTTCACCTGCTAAATCCACTTCCAGTGTGAAGGGAAGGAGACAAAAAAAATCAAGTTTACAAAGGGATTTTCTAACCCGAAAGAAGATTTGGATGGGGCCTGCAACTCAATATCGGAAAGAGGCTCTTAATAGTAGCCTGTAACTTCACTGTAGAGAATAGCAGTGTTTTACAAAATCTGGGCCGAGGCCCAGAGGTGAGTCAAGTGGAGATTAAAATGGGCTTTCTGAATCAATCTTGGGATATTGATATAACAAAATATTGGCAGTATGATGTTGCCAAAGCTTCTTAGATGCTCTTCAAGTGTACAGAACACTGGATAACGTTTCATGGCGTAAAATCAGCATAAATGATCCTCAATAAGCCTTCACTATATGTGTGTAAGAAAACAAAGATTCCCAGGGAAGAAATGTGACTCAGTGTATCTGTTTTACTATCTTGTATTCTGAGGATACAGCAGGTAGCCTGAGGTTGAATCACTTCATTCGCTCTTACTAATCAGCAAAGATTTATGTCCTCTAATTGTGGTTTGCTTCGATCAGCCACGAAAAAAAAAACATTTAAAGAAACAGCCCCACAGGCAGTCCGCATTATTTCCACTCTGAAAGATTCATAGGGATATTTTACACCCTCATTGTGCTGACAGTAGGAAAGTGGGTGTAAATGTAGCGTGCTGGTGAATGTTTTATGAATCTAGTCTATCCCTTTGGTGAGCTTCACGTGGTAAACTACACGCTGCGAGGATGTAATGAGGGACGATGATAGCCTGGACAAGTCAGAGGAGCGTAATGAGGATTGGCTGGTTGGGAAAGCTTTGTGCAAAGTATTTGGCATTGAGATGGGTGTGCTTTTGTAAAACACTGACAAATTAGATTGATGATCCAAACTCAAAACTGTTGAAATATGCCGGTGATTTGGCTGGTGATTAACTGTTTGCTCCTGTCATATCATAGCCACTGGGTATGTACCCAATGTACTGAGTTAAGTGGACTTTAACATTTTTGCTGTACACTTTAAAAAAAGTCTTGAGTTAGTTCTAGTTTTCCTGCCATCTTAAAAATGTGAATTCAATGAACTTAACTTCAAAGTACATTCTAGACTTCTGAAACAGCTGTTGAGGAGATAATCTCATCATGAGGTCCAGTATCAGTTCTAGAGCTTTCTATGATATTACATGATTATGATCATGATGGAGTTTGTCCACTTGTAATGGAACGAAATATGTTTGATTTTCCAGTTTTTGGAAAACTTTACAGACTTCTCTTTCATCTTGGCTTTAAAGCTTATAGTGAGTTTATACTACACGATTTTCACCCTGATTTTCCTCTGGACGACAGATTTGAGCCCCATATCAAAGACAAATCAGCAATCCCTCCAGTGAGCAACAATCACTAAGTGCACATTTTCAAAAATGCAATGTCAGGGGTGCTGATGTGTCCAGATGCTGGAGAAGTAGAAAGCAGGTTAAATATCTTGACCTGCTGCTAGTCCAAATCCTATAGTGTGAAAATTGTTTTGAACAGCATGAGATACGGGTCAAACAGACAATCCTGCTGTCCACATCTCCTCAGCCATTCTCTTCGCCATGCTCTTTTCTTTGTCATGTTTCTTTTTGGCAGTAATTTGGTGCACAAACAATGGATCGCTAGCTTTTCTTGGACATCAGTTTTTGCAGGAAATAACACTTGTCTCAGGCATGGTCCTGCATCTATTCCTGTATCACTCCTACTGATTGGTCAGGGATTCCTTGTATTGTAATGTCTTGTAAAGTGTGAACTCCTGACGCCGATCATTCCTTCAATATCCAAGCCACAATGACTTCAAAATATACCATTAAAATACAGACAGTCATGTAATATGGTCACCACAATCTGGCAACTTTGAAGGCTGAAATTCTGTTCTTGACTGTTTTCAGTTTAATCATTCAATAAGCCAGTTTTTAAAAATTCATTTGAAGGAGTAAAATCTACATATGTTCATTATGAAAGTTAGATAAAAGTATGATGTTTTACAGGGAAGGGAAGTAAGCAAATGGGTAAATGAATGTTAAGACATTATTATGGTCAGTAGAGGCATTCCTTTCAAACTACAGGGACCTGTTCCATGAAGCAAGTTTACCAAATAAGCCAATCATATTTTGATTGGTTCAAACTTCCAACATAAAGTAGTGGTTGCAGTGGTTGCAGTGGTGCAATGTAACTAAGTACATTTATTTGAGTACTGTACTTAATTCCAATTTTGAGGTTCCAATATCTGTAACTTCTTTCTTCTACTCCACTATATTTGTGGCAAATATTGTACTACATTAATGTATAGATTCACAATTATCCAATTAAACCTCATAACAGTATATTGATTAGTAAGAATTAGCCCTGGCTTAAGAATAAAAAAATCAATAATAATAGAGTGATTCCACAGTGTGGTGTTAGTACTTTCAATAAAGTAAGGGACCTGCATACTTTTTCCACCACTGTGCCATAATAAATGTTAAATTAGATTTTTGGAACTGAATCATCATGAGTAAGACAAACCAAAGTGAGCCTCACTTATTTATTAAGCATGCTTTATGGAACAGGCCCCTGGTCAGCCTCCTGTGTAATGTAGGTTTAACCATCATACCTCTGAGAAAATGTTTCCTGTAGAGCAACAGGAATGATTTCGATCTGTATCTTGTCAAGGTTAAGTGGAGGAGGTGAAGGACGGTGTAATTATCACCGTACAGCTTTTCCCTCCAGTCCTCTTCGCTGTCTCTCTCACTGTCTGCGTTTCCTTTCTCAACATGACACAAAGCCCTGCAGGGTGACCTGTCAATCACTGTTGTCACAGTAACACGCACACAACCACACACATGGAAGAGAGGCATTATGTGCAAAGGTGCACATGTGAGTAGAAATGTTGCAGTGGCATGAAAAGAGGTGGGAAGACAAGTTAAGATCACACAGAAGAGCCAAAACCACACATACAGATAAACACCCTGACAATATTGAACTATTTCTTTTTTCAATAAATTATGAGGAAATGTGCAAGAACATGCACACACGCTGACATAAAGAGCAGCGCTTCACTTTGAACTTTATGTTTTTGTGAAGCATCGGAAATAACAACACACCCGAATGACTCATGACATGGTCATTAAGGAAAATTGTAAATGATCTTTTGTCAGTGTACTGCTGCCTCAGGGGATCACATATCATAGCTGGAAATAAAAGTTTCTTAGGAGTGGGAAGTCAACGGTCTCTGGAGGCCTGCCATGCTCCACCTGTGCACTGTTTAAAATAGACAAATGAGCAAAAATGGTTGAAGTAATAAGGGAGCAGAGTGGTGTAATGTTGGGGCGGGACAAAACACACCAATAAGGAATCAGTTAGACAGAGGAAGCGGTTTGATTGGATGGGATGGCAGCTGCAGCATGAGGCCTCCTGTGAGAGAGGAAGTGAGTTTTCATGGAATTTAAAGCTTCTATTTCATGGAAATAAAACCATATTCAGTGCATTTTGATGCATGATTTATTAACAAACGATTAACTATGCATCGACCATTTTTATAGATCCCCTTCCTGTATCAACCTGCAGAGGCTTGCTGCTTATTTTTGCTACAGTGAACAGATACAGGAAATCCAACACTGTCAGCTATTAGCTTGCTTTATGATGCTGTGTTACTGGGTTCCTCCACCTTCTTATTCAAGGCCTTTCCAGGCCCAATAAATCAAGAACCAAATAAAATAGTTTAAGACAAGACTGACAACTTTCATAATGAGAACGACAACTGTAACATGCATGAACACCTCAATATGCAGCTCACTGTATTACACTGAATAACAAAGTGCCAAGTTAAAAACAGCTGGCTACATTATATTTATATTGGTCAAAGTTTAATGGATTCTCAAGCAAGATTGATGTATTTGTAAGACTATTTCCATATGATATGAGCTTAAAGAAATGCACTATTTTTTCTCCTGTCCTCTGATATGTCGAGTGTTTAAAATAATCTTGACTCAGTGACTTTGATCAATCCATACACACATACTCCCTGTATAATCTGCCCTGCAGGTTCTCTACAGGTCTAACCTGCTTCTTTTTTCTGCCTGTGTCATGGACAGTAGCCTGTCAGCTATTCAGAGAGACGCCATCTGCACTTCATCAGACAGCCAAAGTCTTGTAATAACCCCTCTCAAATATCACCCTCCTTTCTTTTTT
>CAFUXE010000393.1:891243-911838 GCA_903364295.1 Serranus cabrilla
ACACGTAACACCATGCTGCTTTTATGTAGTTGTGCTACAAAGTGTTGTAGTTAAATCGGATGTGCAGCTTAAAGACACTTTTGTGTTTGCCCTAAATAAGAAAACAGATGGATGGAGCTCACTACATCAAAGAAAATTTCAATGACATATATAGTATGATAAGTTTAAGCTTCACACATTTGTTACATCTGTTAATTGTGTTTTTGCAGTTATGTTATAGGGAATTCAATACACCATAATCTGAAAATCATTATCCAGTGAGTTTGCTGCTATCTAGCACAGCACAGCAAAGTGGTTTAGCTCTGTGGATTAAGAGCAATCCATCTGACCTTTCTTTGTAAACCTCAAAAGTTTTCAGTATAAGCAGGACATATTAACCATGATAGCACCATTGTGAGGTTGAGCTTTATGCTAACACAAAATTTTGGTGTTAGCATAAAGCTAACATTTGCAAATTCGCACTACACCTGTACTGAAAACCAGTTCAGTTCAGTTTAGCTTCATGGTGGCTCTAGAAGAAACGTCAGGGGATAATCAAAAGGCTAACATCCAACTGTGCAAAGTCATTTGATGCCCAAAACTGCTGATTGACAAATGAATGATCAAAGAGCTATCGCAGTTCCTTGCAGCAAACTAAGATATGGGTGCGGTCTTTGAAAATGTCACTAGATGCCAAACAAACCTTCTTTCGGCGGTATATAAAATGCTTCATGCCAGTTCTGAGTTGCGTTCTGCACAACTGGACATGCATGGTCTACACCCGCCTCTCACTCTTTATGAGTCATACATCTGTCAATTCAAACTGTCAGAGCTGCATAACCGTATCACATTTACAGCTAGAGCCAAGTATCTCGAAAAAGTCGAGTCATGGCTTCCCATGTTGTTCATACTGTAAGTTTTCAGATGTTTGTTGTGACTTGTTGCTTTTTAGAAGTGAATGGAAGAATGAATTGGTGTTTTTTGTTCAACTTCACCAGATATTAACTTCCTGGTCATTTTTCTTCCTCTGTTAGTTGCATTATCAGTGTTTAGATCTTAATTCCACCTCAATCTGAACAACTATAACATACCATCAGAGTTTGGCTGCACAAGCCTTGTGTGAACGTTGAGTGACACCCTATCACTACATCTGGATTTTAAGAGAGATTAATGCTAATCTGATGTAGATTCATATCAATTTGACCTCTTTTACACGAAACGGGGATACTACATGATGTGTTTATTAATTTTTTTTCACTACTGTGTTTGCGATACAGGTGAAATTAGACTATAATAGTTTTATATATCACACCGACACAGGCCACTAATTCTTGGAGCACAATCACATAGGTTATGCATTTTAGAAAGGTTTCAGAAAATGTTACTTTCTCATGAATGAGGTCAGGTAAATGCCACGTAGTGACTGAACAGATTTCCCAACTGCCAAACTAAACTTGTCTAAATATGGTTCTGTAATCTACACACGGAAGTTGTCAGTCAATAGTGTTTCAGGTAAATCAACCTGAGGCCAAAGAGATATTAAACACATCAACCTGTGACAGATTACACCAAGTAGAATCGACACCTGTGGATATTCAGGTATCAAAACACTTACAGTCTTTGTGAAGTTGAATCTGGGGCTCGGCTGCCTCAGGACATAAAACTTTGTTTTGGTTTTTGATCATCGGAATCTATCTGCATTTTTTTCCCTCTTTTGTCTCACCAGCTGTTGTATATTCTGTCTTGACCTGAATTATCAGAAGGAGAGCCAAGCAAATGACACGCGTATCACACTGGATGAAAACACACATCGCCTCACTCTGCTGTTGTAAAACACATCTTACATCTGGAGCTTCCAGTTTGGCTGCTGATCATGTCAAAGGCAGAAAATCAAACCTGGACAAACACTAAACATAAATCATTCAAAAACAGCTTCTCAAACTGACAAACGGCTTAGTGTTGGTGAGGTGCAAGCATTGTTTTCTATTAGCTGCATGGGACAATGCCAACAAGTCAACAGTCTCTTTTAAAGGGATGAGTGTTCATTGTTGGCCTGTCTGTCATCTTACCCGATAAAGAAATTAAAACACAAACATACCATCTCATTAGAGACTGGAACTATTCGAGATGATCTATTTATTATTCCGAAGGACAGAGTTTAGACTTATTAAGTGCTGCTTTGTTGTCAGTTTGTCTTTGACAGTGATGGCATCATCGGTAAAGAAGTTGGTATCTGAGGCTCATTGGGCCTTCTGCAAAAGCCACTTGAACGAATAGATATTCTTTTAAAGTGGCATGTCGTGTATGAGTCATTTAGAACAATTTATTATTTAGTCACCGATTTTCTCATGCCTAATCAGAATTTATTTAGGGTCTTCTATCCTTGTACGATGCTGCTCTGATGAGACGTCTTTGACTGCTACAATATTAATATTTTCCAGTTGTTTTACTTCTTCTGACACTGCTGAATGTGTTATATCTTTATCTGCTCATTTACTAAAGCAGGACTAGAACCTCTGCATGTGAAAATCTTCTTTTTATTCTGTGGTAATTGTTTTGGAGTGGAACATGTCGTCTTGTGTGGCCGCTTAATGGCACTGTGTGTGCTAATGATCAAATCTTGTGAAAAAGTGCCATTTATCAGACATCTATACCAGCAATCCTCACTCAAAAAAGATAAAGATTTGGGATTAGAATGTAAAAATATAGCTCCTGTCATTTCTGTCCAGGATTCAAAGAGGGCAGGTCAAGTCCAAATAGATGGCAAGCTTACAGGAATTAATTAAAGTGGTAATATTTCATGAGGTTAAGCTAACAGCTAATGTTCCCTGTTACCATAGGAAGTGACTTTGACTGAAACTGTCTAACTAAAGCTTGAAGCTTGATCTACAAGGACATCTGCATTGTTTTGAAGTTGACGTTAATGGCTAAATTTGGTTGGTGTCCCAATCTGCCAGAAATTAATTTTCAAACTGGCGTCAATAGTGAAAAAGTTGAAAAAGTCCTTTAAAGGAAGAATGAAAACTTTACTTCACACTGTGATAATTTGTCTGGTCCAGAGAACTCTTAACAACTCCAATAACAAATGTCAAGGTGTCCATTTAACAAGTGTTTTCCCCTCTTGACATTCACTTCCACGTCTCTGGTGTCAAACTTGTCCTTTAATTTCCCTCAAAACATATATGTCTATATGCCTCTTTCACCCTTAAAAAAGTTCCCGTCTCCTTTAATTGACCCGTCTACGAGACGGGCTGTCACGTCTGTCTCTCTTAACAACCACATCCCCAATTCACCCACCGGAGGATAATGGCCAGGAGGAAAGGTGCCTTTAGGTGCCTCCGAGCCCTCTTTCCTGCTACCTTGGCCTGATTAAAACAATTGAGGGGGAACACGCGGGCTACTTGACCCAAACGGTGTATCGTACCAAATTGCTTTTGTTAGGTGAACCCAGCGCTATGCCTGGCCTGCCTATCTGCCCGTGTCCAGAGGGGATTTGAGATGCATATACATGAGCGCTGCAGGCTGGGAGGGGAGTCAGGTGGAGTTCTGGAGGCCAATTTAGGCCTGGCGGGAGAGGTGAGGAGGACAAAGGAGAACGGAGAAGAGGGCAGGAGGCGAACCTAATAGAGCTTCCTGCTAACAAGCCCCATCTCTGGGCTTTAAAGAATGATGTCACCACATCTTCTCCTCCTCCTCGTCTTCCAGTGCACACTGTTTGCCTCTGCATAATTTCCCACACTCATTTTGTTCCGCTGTTATGCTGCTTTCTCGCCTTTTCCCCTTTCACACCAATTTGGATGGGCAGCAGTGAGTTAAAGACTTTTTCTCTTTCTGCCTCATTTGCGGAGGCATAGAACAGGACAGGTTCTGCTGTTTGTTTGCATGTTTGTGTGCATTGTCTATCCGTCTTTGTCAGACAGGTGCTTTGTTAAGCTGCTGCCAATCATTGTCTGGGTTGTCTTCTCCTCCCGAGGGCCTGAGTTTTTTTTTTTTTTTTCTTCTACGCACCGTTTGTTTGCAAGTGTAACCAAAAAGCTCCAGACAGGTTCAGGAGAGGAGATTACATCTCTAAGTTTTCTTTCCTTTTTGACATTTCTCATGCGTGAGGAGTTTATCAAGATGGAGTTCCTCATAGCAGCACTTTGGGCCTGGTAGGTAACAGGTCAGAAACTTTCCCTCAGGCTCCGTCTACCTGTTAAACAAAGTCACAAAGCTAAATCTTTTACAGGTGTTTTCCCTAATTTGACTAAATGAAGCAAAGCCACACTTCTTGTTCTGTACGTGGGAACTTTTGGTTCCTATTTGACACAAATACCAAATGTACAATAGAGATGAAGGCGCCACATTTGTTGGTGTGTAAAAAAAACTTTCAGGCATATGAAAGCTATGATATTTGCCCCATGTTAACACTAATTAGTATTCAGCTAATCTTTTATATAAACCTCTGCAGACTGATTTTAAGCATTAAATAATCCTCTTCCTGTCCTGAAGTTAACTGACTTCCACTGTGAGGCAGGTGAAGCAAAGCCTTCTGCTTATCCCCAGTATTATTTAAACCTTCTGACTTACTTACCATCAAAACAATCCAAAAGCTACTATCTTATTTCCACTTGTCATAGAGAAAGTAGCTTAGAGCTTCCATCTTCATACTTTCTTTACCGACAAACCAAAAGCCCAATTTACAAAAGATAGACGTGGTAAACACATAACAGAAAAATGTCAGTGTGTGACACTTTCTGGTGTGATAGCACTAAGAGTGTAATAATCATCATGCTACTTCTTACTTTGATTATCATTTACTTTTACGAGGATTCACTCTGCACCATATCAAAACTTGGAGTATTTCTACTCTGCACCGTAAAAATGTTTTTAACAGTAGTCTACAGCCATGCTAGCAGCTCTGTGAGGCTGCACGTTGGCACAGTGATGATTTAAGGGTAAATAGGTCAAACAAACCTTGGACTTTTGACCACAGACGCCAGTGTTCACGTCCAGTTTGGTAGTAAAAATCAAGGTTCTTTTAAGTCATCATCTACTACGCAACTGTGTCCAGTAGTTATTTTAACCCACCCTGTTTTTTATTTACATTAACCATGTAGTTTTGGTGTTTAAACCTAACCAGGTAGTTCTGTTTCACAGCAAAAATTAAGATTTGATAAGAACCCACTCATGAGGATACAATAACCAGGTTTACTGACTTATTTTACCATGACAACATGCAAATATTTGGCATTTGACATTCAACACAAAGTATGATGGGAATGTAATTGCTTTTGCAGGTATTAAATGATTTAAATGTTGTCCTATGGTAGAGCTATGATGAAAATCACAAAAATCGTAAATTTTTTTATGACAATATTCCAATAGCTATTGAGAGATCTCAGTCTAGACGAAAGTGGTGAACTGACCAACTGTCCGATATCTCAATCCGTAGAGCTGCTTAGATGGCTAATAATTCCCAGCATGCAACCCAACCTACCAATCCAGAGGGACACCAACATTTGTGGCAAATTCAAATGCAAAACCCCTTTGACCCCATAAAACCTCTTGAACATGAACAGCTGCTTGAATTGAGTTATGATGCCACTTGATCATTCAGGAGACGTTCTGTCAGACATGGCGGGTTAAACTGAGGGCTTGTCTCCTTGTCAATCAAAGCGACGTGAGACGAACATCTCTGTCAGAAATCGACCTTATCCCCCTCCCACCGTCTCATTGTGCCACAGCGCTCTCATTTTGACATCTGTGTTAAACAAGGCTTCTGACAAATCCTCCCTCTGCAGGCTTAGAGCAGCTACCTGGGGAAATCACAGCTGTCTGGGTGTGTGATTGTGTATACGCATGTGTCATACATATCCATGATGCCACTGCTCCTCTGCCAACATGCAAGAATGGGCGTGTGCATGTGTATGTTAGCAGCATCCGATATGCTTTGGTGTACTTACTCCTGGGGGTAATTGACGGGCTCAGGCTCCCTAGTTTAGGCCGGTCTCACGGGGGGCAGTTAGGCTGCCTGAGCTCAGAGCCGCAGACCTCCACTCATGGAGAATGCATAGAGTGATCTCTGGTGTATCTGCGGATTAGCTGCATTGTAGAGGGCAAGGGGCAAATAAGGCCACAGCAGGTGAAGTTATTTGTCATGCTTAAAGTGTGTGTGTTTGTTAGTATGATTTTACAAAGTACCCTGACTAGACAGGGCAGTAGTTATGGCTGATATAACATCAAAAAAATACAAAAAATTAATAGTTTCATGCCCTTAATGTGACAATTAAGTTATAATCAGTGCATGATATTTCTATCTGATGTGATTATTGATTATGCTCTGTGCGGCAACAATTTCCCTTCTTCTGAGCTGGACTTTGAGCCTTTGAACCTCTGTTTTGATGTCATTAGTGATACACAGCTTGATTGGGATTCTGATTATTTATTAACTCTTTAAATATGATTAAATTCAGGTTAAAGGATTGTGTGTTTTAGTCCTATGAAGTACTATGAATGAACATAATATCTGTGGCTCTGCACATAAATATATATTGTATGTATGCTCTGTATGCATGGATGGACCAACAGGCCCAGGAGTCCAAAGTGTCGGGCGCGCCCCTGGCAATAACCTGCAAAATGTAATTCATAGACACGTAACTACCATGAAGAAATGCAAAAGGACCACAAAGAGACACACAATGGCTGCAAAGAGGCACAAAAACGCAGCTAAAAAAATGCAAAAAAAAAGACACAAACTTACTATAAAGAAGAGGAATTACCACCACCAATTGTGGTTTTGCTTGTATGTGGGAGAGTTGGTTTGGCCTTTGCATGTCTGTGTGCATAATGTCCCTTATTTATAAAACAGATTTGTAGTATTATAGCCTAAGATATACTTGATATGGTGTGTAACAATAACAGACATGAGCTTTTACGAATCTTCAGTGGCTCAGGGTTTGTGAATCAGGTTTTTTTTTAACATAACTTACCTTTTTTACGTAACTTATGTGACTTACATCACCCTTGAAACTACGTCACTGCTGGCATTTCCATACATTCTTTTTTTTATTTTTTTTTAACTGAATGCTCCAAACCTATAGGTCAGTGGTGTTTGGCTTAAATTCACAGAAACTGCAGCCTTTTGTTTTTACAACCGCAAACCTTACGTGTATGTATAATGATGTGTGCTATTTTTAGAACATATGTGTCATTATGGATGGTATTTGTCTATTCTGTCGTTCAGATTGGAGATCTTGTTGGCTTAACCGATCCCATAAACAAAGATAAATAGAAAAACAAAAAAAATTGCACAACACTAAACAGAATATCTGTCTGTTTGTCTCCTTGCTGCAGGTATTTCCTCAGTGATGCTTCCCACCCACAGTCAGGGCCGACATGACCCAACCTGCGGCAGTGATGACTTGTTAGGTCTCTGCCTGCGGTGGCAGCATTAACAAACACTACCTCTCATCCAGAACATCAAACAGGGCAGGGCCTCCAGGAGCAACCAGGGGAGAGGTTAGTAAGTGTTACGGATGTTGTCTTTAATAATGTTAGAATTAACAGTTGATGAGCACTTGTACCCATAAAGACTCTCAGCATGACGTTTCTATTTTTATAACATGGTGTTGTACACATTGAGGCATACAGGACTAATTTATACAACTTTGGTTCTATTAGCGGTAGTAATAACAGTACTAATTCAGGGGTTTGGCAATACAACACGAACACAAAGGATTTTCAATCAGCTAAGTAGGCAAAAAACAGCCGATCAGCCATAAATCATTTGATATGCGGTGTGTTTTTAAGCAACATGAGACATCTGCTGCCAAACAGGTGCACAAAACAGCTGAATGAATGATCAAATTAAGGAGAACAAAGGTCAAGAGTTGAAACTATCTTATACTGATGAGACACAGATGCACCATATAGAGGGTTGATACATACTGCATGTGTTGTTGAATCGAATAATATTTATAATAGCTGTAGTTTTAATTTTTAATTGTTGTTGCCAAGAGTATTGGACAATTCTACTCCCCATATTTTAATCTAGTGCCAACATTCAGGGGGCTTTCACACCTGAGCTCTTTGGTCCGCTTGAAATGAACTCTGCTGCGTTTTGTCAGATAGTCCTTTTGGTTTCTGCTGGTGTTAATACTCAAACGAACTCTGGTGCAAACCAAAGAACTGAAAAATGGGGGTCTCAGTTCGCTCCCAACTGCACCTGAGTTCAGTTTGCTGCAGGTAAGAACACAGTCCACACCAACGGAGACAAGTTAATTGAAATCTATCAAAACAAGGTCAGACGATTACATAACACAGTTGCTTGCGGCTACAAACAAAAACAAAAAAATCTTCAAATTATTTAGTGACAGAATTGTGGCTAATGGATTAAATCGCACAGCCGATCAATGCCACTTAAAAGTAAAACTCTGCCAACAACACATTAAAGTCCCTAACTTGCTTCTAAAAAGTGTCATCTCTTTCCCTTTACATATTCTGTCCAATAGATAAAGGACAGCACCAACAGCGTGCCATCTGTTTACAATGCTTGGTGCACTTGATAAAGCACAGTGTAGAAGCAAACCAGAACAAATAAAAAATGCAACAATGTTGCAACTTCACCACTGAATTGCCAATCCACCAGACTTTACATGTGAAACCAACCTTTGTGCCAATTTAGGAAAGGGTGTGCCATCTATGGAGCAAGGTAGGGAGTAATTGTGTGCAGAACGGGATGGTGCGTGGGCATGTGGAATGTAAAACATAAATGTCAAACCATGGTATGCATCCTGTCACAAACAAAGGCCTACTATGCAGGAACTGTAGCTTCCTGTTTGTAAACACAGGATTCAAAGATGGCCCCTCCTTGTCCTGGCTCGACAATACCAGAAGTGCACCAAGGCTTTCAGCCCAGTGTACCACCTGTAGCATCAAATACAGCTGTAAAAGTAAAAGCCATCCTCACAGTTACTCTTGTTTTGAAAGGAACTTTGTCTTCCTGTCTTTTTGCATCGCAACATTTACGTTTTTTCAGCACCGTGTGCGTCATTTTAGCAGATTCCTCTTCGATTAGAAACCAAATGCCCAAAGGCTGATGCCCAGAAACATCTTGAACACAACAAAATGAAAATACAGAGGGCAAGGTCGCAATTGATAATTGAGAGGAATTCTTTTGTATGTGTCTCTAAATGTTTTTAGGGGAATTCTACATAGTATACCTTTATCTCTTGCTGTTTTATGAACTGCAGCAATCATTTTTCTGCCATGTGCAAATATTTTATCACAGGCGTTGCCTCTGATCTGCAGTAACAGACATACATAATCAAAGAACGTAGAAAATATGTTGTTTTCTGGTTGGAAGCATTTGTATTGGGAGCTGGACTTTCTGTATTTCCGTGTTTATTGTTGAAGTCTCATATTGTGTCGTTGTAGTTGGTAAGAGGATCTGTGTTAGACTTCACTTATTTTATTGTTAGTCTTCCTGGGGTCCGTTAGTACACATAAATACATACATTGGACACGATCTGTACATTAAAATACAAAAAACGCATACATAAAAAATAACACAGTTGGTTTAAAACAAAAAAATATAACTACTACACCACACAAAATGAGCTGAAGAGTTAGAGCTACATTACACATTGTTGTGGTGATTTGTGTGTGTTGCAGGGACACAAACCTTCACAGAGATATTTCTGTTCCACAGAAAGACGTATTTATTCTCCCTTTTTCATGATCAGACCTCACACAGCTCTCTGCTCCCTGAAAACATGTCGCCAAACACAACACGAGACACAATTAACCGTGCATCAAAACAGCAACGAGTTCACAAAACCTCACCTGACCTGCTGACAGAGCAGCAGGGCGACGCATCATCAGCACTATCATCACAAGTCAGCGTCTCATGCTTCACTGGACTCCACATCTGCTGTGAGACAAAACTATCTGGTGATTGCGTGAAATACTGCATGTTGTCAGTGATGTTAACCAGGCGTGAGAGATCACACAGGAGGTGTTTATTCTCTCCGTCTGAGCCTGGCAGTCACGCCTGGCTTTACTGAACTCCTCTCATTAGGCAGCCGTGATAAATTGACTATGATCTGACAGTGCGTGGATCCACAGGAATGACTGAAAGATGAGTGAGTCATCATCTGAAGGGAGATGCTGCAGGTTTTTGATGTGACTGTCTGTGCTTTTATTGTACCGGTTGTGACATTTCACACTGTTTCAGTTTGTTTAATGCAGGTGTGGCAGTGCAGATAACTTCGCCTTTAAACCTCAAGCTGCTGCACAGCTCAGACCGGCAGATCGAATCACTGACACTGAATACATGCACACAAATATTCCACTTCTATTCAGAATATGAGAATATTCAAATATCTTGTAAAGCATCATTTTTGCATATTCTGAAATACAAAGGCCCTTTTTCCGAATGTAGCATTTCACAACTGACAGCAGACATGTGGGATATGTTGATATTATTCCGGTTTGAAAACCATTCTTTGGACTTGTATACAGTGCATTTGTAATACGCATCTCAATTAGGGTTGTCACTGGTGGAAAACCATGGAAAATCAATTTCATATGTAAAAAGGGCACAAGAGACTCCAGCTGTTTCACTCGTCCATATCTTGATGTGATAAGAAACATGTTATATTGATCGTAAAATGGACAGCAGCATATTAACGGTAATATTGGTGGATTTTCTTTCCGTTAGCCATGTTAACAGCTTAGAAGGAATATTGTCTTTTTCTGGAAAAACAGCAAAAAACAACATATTTTGTGCAGGTAAATGGAGACACTCACAAGTTTAGCCTTTAAGCTTAAAATGGGCTATTCATGGCAGCAATGAACAAAATTAGCAAAAATGCAAAAATGTCCTCTAACGTATTTGTTAATAGCCACAGCTCAAAGTTTGGCTGTGACTTAAAACTTATTCACTTGTGAGTTGGATTATATCACAGTGATTTTGGGTAAATTCGATAGAGATCCTGTTAATTACAAGGTCGCAGGTGGTTTCAGGTAAATGCAAATAAACTCTTCTCAAAACCTCACCACACACAATGCAGTTATGTCATAAACTCCAAGTGTGAAAACACACAAACAGACTATAATAAAATAGAATAAAATAAAGAAACTATTTGGACTTTTCCACATCCACAACAAACCTGCTTCCAAACAGGGATCGGCAAAATAAATAAACACATAATCTCTTTTGAGTCTGCATGTCGTTAATCTTTGTCATTTGATTGTACACTGTGGTTTCTGTCTGAGGCCACACGCTGACAAACCCGAGCATGTGGGTGTGGTGGCCTCAGCTGCAGATGGTTGTTTGGTTGGTGTTTTGGCTAGTTGACAATTTGACTGCCTGATTTACTGTTTGGTTGGTTGTCTGTTGAGTCTGACTTGTCACTTGGATGCCTGCTGTGTTTCTCTCTGCTTTAGATGTTTTTTATTTTAATTTTGTATAATTACGGTTTTGTTTGGCTGTTTTCTTGTTGTTAGAGCACTGTTTGGGTTGGATTGGCATGGGATTTTTTGTGGCTAGTTTCCTGGTTTGTATGGTCAAACTGCAGCTGAAGTAATATTGGAAAAAACTGAACAAAAACAATTTTACTTTACATTAATGCTTTTCCCGTGGTTACTGTTTGAGGATCAAGAAAATGCTTTATTAATTTGATGCTAATATTAATTTTATTTGATGCTGCGGAGGCACAAAAAATGCCAAAAGAACTTTGGCCCAATTTAATATGACCTCTGTTATAAACCACGCCCATTTCCGGTCTTCCAAACAAATGAGCATATTTTATCAGTTGAACAAATACATATAATGAAGTCTTTCTATGCCTCAAATACATATACAGTATAAAATCTTATTAGCCATTTTCTTACTTCTTCTTATGGGTTTCCATTTCAGTAGCTTTAATCAAAGAAAAATACCCAGTGTCAATACACGCTTGTTCTAAAAATGCTTTGTTCACCACACACCTTTACCCATGCCTTGTATAGCATGAGCTCCTATTGGCTGACCAGCTGTGAAAGAAGCAGGTTGTTGAGCAGTGAAGTTGTTAACTCTGTTTCCCCCAAATGAGGCTTTTTTGACTCCAGTAAATGATGACTAGGAACAAAAAGAACCATGTTCATATCTGTTCTGCTGACCAGCCGGCCATTTTGCTTATCGTCTGGTTCAACGGTCCATGTGATATCTCACGAAAACATACGTGCAACAGGCCCCATGCACCACCTCTTACATAGGAGAAGTGGTTCTGCATCTCTTTTTGTTTTTGTCTTTGCAGCCATGATGCATCTTTGCATGGTTTCTCTTTCTGTGGTCATTTTGCATATATGTCCCGTTGGTCATACGCTACGCGAATTATGGAGCATTTTCTTCTTCTTCTTTTGTAGGTATGAGTACAAACAGTGAAAGAAACAGCCAGTCTGGTTAACTATTTGTTTGGCGGGTTCGTCGGTTGGTCTTTTGGCTCTCTGGTTGGTCGATTGTTATCTCCACAGACAACAATGCAATCCCTCCAGGCAATGCATAGGACTTTAAAACACAGGTTACAGATGGCCCCGGTGATGTGAAACACATCTTGTTATACTCAAGAAAACCAAACCATAAGCAGCCAAGCAAAATAGTACACAAACTTGGTAATTTGTAATCTCTGTCAACGTACACAGGAGACAGGCAAAGGATCAAGATAATGTTTTATGATCTGGATTCGTATTGGCTTGTTTACCCCGTCCTCCTGAAGAAAGAGAGAGAGAGAGAGCGAGAGAGAAAGACAGATGTTGTTTAAAAAGTGTAATCCTCGGGTCTGTGATGGGGTATGTGGCTCTGCTGTGTGTCTCAGAGAAGGCTGTAACAATGTATGGCAGCTTCATTGAGGCTCAGCCACAGACATCTTTTTATTCAGTTTTATTCTTTGTTGAGAACTTTATTTACATGTTGTTCATTTGGTATTCCTGCCAGGAAAATAACAGTGAGTAAATAGGACTGGAGGGAAAGAATGAAGAAAGAATTATCTTAAGCAACAACATCTACTCCATGTATTATTTTTAATTTAAGTAATTCTTGTGTGCTTCTGTGTATTTTACAACTGTAAGATAAGAGAACATTTAAGGAAAGATAAGATGCAATTATTTGGTGAATTTATTTTCCACAGCATGACCTGTGTTACATTTTTGTTATGAAATTTGATTTTATTCAGCACCAAAAATACAAAAGAAGACATATTTAACACATACAGTTACACAAAGAATAGTGAGAAGTATAAAATGCAAAAAATAGGAAAATAATAGAATCACTTTTACTTGCCAAATATGTTTACACATATTAGAATGAATTTGACTTGGGCTTTTGCATTGCTCTTAAATTAATCGCACAAAATGGGCAAAACAGTTCAGAACAAGGACAAAATAGACAGGACTGTTATGTACAGCAGTATGCTGAAAAAAATAGTATGTATATTTAACTATTGTATGGATATATATTTAAAATATACCACCAATGATCAACTCTGAGAATACAATAAAATGTCTTTTTACAAGGTTAGCGATCTGTTTGGTAATAATGACATAAATATTGAAAAGAAATTAAATGGATGGATTTACAGGGACTTCATAATTACTACATATTACTATGTATACAGCGCACATGATTTATATTGACAGTGACAGATGATATGTACATATTCAAGTGAGGGGAAAAACATTGTGTGTTTGCTGAAAACCATATTTGGTTAATATCAATTTATGAGAAAACACATATTTAATATATAATTAAAAAGAGACTCCCTTGTTGTTCATACATACATAGTTTCCTTAATTTTTCAGTCAGTTGATTCCTAATTGAAAGAGTTTGCCAGCTAGGATGACTCAGCCAAGTCGGAATAACACAGGCCTTCAAAATAAAAGCCACACAAAGTAGCTATATTTTCACAATTTAGTAGAAAAAACCCTGTGAGGTCACTGGAGCCTAACAGGAAACCCAGAACAATGCTGCTTTTTCATAATAAAAGCCCCCAAAAGCAGTAGATCAAATAGTTTAGTATAATAAAAGCCCCAGAAAGTAGCTTTATCTCCACAGTTTAGTAAAAAATAAACACCCGAGAGGTCATTGTGTTTGAATAGAAAAACCAGGAGTACACTTTGCAACGTAAAGTAATGAAATCTTAATCAAAAGTAAAGGATGGTCCACATTGCGAAACTCCCGCAAACCGTCAAAACTTCCGTGGGAATTTTCTAGTTGGATATCTGCTGCTTGGCTTGCTTCCTCTGCATGTCTTCATTGCACAAGTAAAACGTTTTCCTCTGCAAAACAGTGAAGAGACTCATTATCAGTTATGACTAAGACTCATCCCGGTAAGCCCGACTTTCACGGATCATCAGCAGCCTCTTTAGTTGATCCAACATCAGTCATGAAGTTCATGGGTGGGTTGCTGTCAATCGCCACCGTGTAGTTTTAGCTGCTCGCAGTAGCACAACAGTCATGTAAAGACTGATATGACATGAAGCTGAGACGCATGTAAATGAGGTAAAAATGTTGATTATTTACAAATAATTTTTGGATCACAAGTTTTCTGAAATTGTATGTTTAAATATGCATTAACTTATTACATTAATCTGAAGACTGGATAAATAAAGCCAGGTTCAAAATTGTTATTTCATTAGAGAGAATATTAAATTTTTTCCCCCCATAAATTAGGAAAAATTGTCAGCAGTCATAACAAAATATATATATAATGTTTAATTAAAAAACTCTGGTAAATCGGATTATGAATAATCTATGAACAAACCAAAAATAAAACTGGAATGTTTGATGTATTTTAAACTACTGAACTGGAGATATCTGGGTGAGAACTAAACTAAACTAATTTTGTGAAAATAGAAGAAATAAAATATATGTAATAAAATATGTACTGTATTGTATCATTCCACAAATTTTGAAAGACACTAAAGCTGAATAGAGTACAAATGTTTTCTTCTTCAAGATTCATAACTGTTGATCCAAAACGTCATCTCAATAAAAGATAAAAGCATATGGAGCCAGAGTGTGCAACACGTTCTTCCTATTTCCTAATAACTTCTCATAATGAACACAATGTGCATTATCATTATTATTATTATTACTGTTATTATACTGTTTGAATAGCAGGGGAAGACTAAACGTAAGTAAAAAAAAATGTAGAGTAGGAATTTCCCCGGACAGTCTTTGTTTAGGTAAAGATCATGAATTAATATTGCTATTAAGTCACACCAGCAGCCCAACTTTCCTACATAGGAAGCCCGACTCTGCAATCATTAACAATCTGAACTTCATAATTACAATGTTTGTGCATTTGGATTTTAATGAGCCTGTGTTCTCAGATCTGGCAGCACTATTGTCAGACGTTTTATTATTGCTATTGAGCAAACCATTCATCCATTAATCTTACTATTCTCAATCAAGTGTTTGTTCAGACAGAATACAGGATGAAGGTGTGTGTAGTCTGGGTGTTATTTCCTGTCCTATTGTGTGTTGTCATACAGCGAAATGGTGGGAACCATCGCAAAGGCTCGCTCGTCTTTTCACAGGAGTGTTTGTCTGTTTCTGTGTGTCTGGCTGGCTGTGGTTTCGCACACAAACTAGTTTCTGCTCGCCTTGCGGCTACATCTGAGGTTAGGAGTGTGGGTGTGTGTGTGTGTGTGAAACGCGTACACGTGTATGTGTGTGGTATGAAGTCTCAAAGCGTCAATCAAAATTAAATCCAGCGATAAAAGGAAGGGGATGCCCTTCCCTGTCTTTTAATTATAGTGTTTGTGGTGAAGGAGTCAGGAAACTCTGATGCTAATGTAGCGTACAGTAGCTGCTGTTCTGCTTACCTGCTCAGGTAGACAATACAAATCCCTCATCGAGAACTGAGTCTCATGCTTAATTAATCATTGACATTACAGGGAGAGAGTGCGATGAGAAAGGCAGAGAGAGAGAGAGGAGCAAAGAAACGCTGGTGACTTCATTATTTTATAGCTTTGTTTGGTGTTCTGGTGCCGGAGGGAGGCTAGGGGGTTAAAGGGAGACGGGGTAGTTGCCACAGTAACACAGGTATATAGTATATTGTTTAAGGAAGCAGGGAGAGGCTGGAGGCAGACAGGTTAATCCTCTCCAGGCAACCAATTACAGACTTCCATCTCCCATCCTTCCTCCCCCGTATAATCTCACTGACTCACCCTCACACTCCCTGCCCTCCTCTCTACCTGACTTTTATCCCAGCCACCACGTCCTCCTCTCTCTTTTTTCTCACTGTATTCCTGGGAATCATATGTCCATGTTGAATGATTCTGCACATCCAGTGCCGATTCAGGACGTCTTGTCTCGTGAAGCAGAATGTTAAGTTAGGGTGCTGATCACTGCGTTCTTACTCCCAACTCGTCACATTCAGACTCTTGGTCGGTCACATTGCACATTAAACTGTGATGTTCTGCATATTCATAGACAAAAGTCCTCGAGAAGGAAAGTGGTGGATGGATGTGTTAAAACATGACTATCACCAGTGGTGGAAGGAAACAAAGTACAATAACTCAAGTACAATTTTGAGGTACTTGTACTTCACTCAGTATTTCCACATGTGTAATTTTAAACTACTACTTCGCTACATTTTATGGGCAAATATGTACTTTTTACTTAAAATTTAGCTGCCAGTGCAGGTCAACATTTAACATGAAAAAATATGATCAATTTAAAATAATTATGAATGTTTATATAATAAACCATATCAAAGTATATTTTAAGTAGTTAAAGGAAGCCCTGGACAACAGTAAAATGCATCAAAAACATAATTCAAATATTATTGTATCCATATTGTATTCCAAATATATATGTGGAGTCTATACATAAAATAACAATCTGAGTGGGTCCATTCTGCATCAAGAGCACTTTGACTTTTGATACTTTAAGTACATTTTCATGCTGATACTTTTGTACTTTAACTGAAGTTTGTTTTGAATGCAGGACTTTTACTTGTAGTGGAGTAATTCTGCAGTGTGGTATTAGTACTTTTACTTCAGTAAGGCCTCTGAATACTTCTTCCACTACTGGAAACAGCTGTTTGTGTCCCTTGTGCAACAAGAAGTCAACATCGACGTGGTTTCACTAAGTTATATGAGTGAGTTTAGTTAGGTATTGCACTGCAGAATTATGCAGCAAAAACAGTAAGTAGCTTGATTATGATTGCAAGTCACGTTGAAAGCTGTTGTGAAATATTCACTTACAAACGCACACCTGTGACAACCTGCACCAACAAAGGGGATTGCTAGCATGAGTGAACACTACTTTTTGCTTTATTTTAAAGCATTAATAACCTTTTCCTAAACCTAAGTAGTTTTTCTACCTAAACCAAAAAGTTATTTCCTGTGAACGCTGGAGATTTTATTTTGAAAAGACATTATAAAGAGCAGAAACTGAGGTGCAGATTATGTTGATTTAAAAAAGAAAAAATAAGGAGCAATACAAAGAAAGTTTAAGAAAACACAGACATGTATTAATCCCTCTGAGGACTAATAATCAGCCATATTTGTTCAAACAGATAACTGTCATAACTGTAGTTTACAGAAGACCTGATCTCAGTGTGTCATCAGTGTGTCATACCTTTTTTTGTACAGTGTAATTGAGCTGGTGAACAAATATTATTCTTGTTCATCTTGGACTGACTTCATTTCGGACGCATCATAAAACAATGTGTGGCAGGAGAAGCGACGTACCGCAGCAGACAAGATAGTTTGGTGAGGCCTTTGATCTGTGGAGCAACAGAATACCATCTAATCCTTTAATGGGTGGATGCTGACACTCGTCACACCGAATACCATCTGTCACACACAGCAGGTTGGGAAATCAGGTCTGAATCTCATTATTCATTAATGTGATGGCAGGAGAATGAAAGAAGGAGAAATTTGTTTACCAAGTCCAAATTGTTTATGTATCTCCTTATATTTAACTGACTTCAACAGTATCCCATTTCCTCATGTGGTTAATCTACTAAATCCTCCAGTTTATACATTTCTTTCAGTTCAATCAGACGGCAAAAACAACTTTCCATTTTTAGTTGCTGTCAGTTGTTCGTCCCTCATGTGGATACTATTTCTTAAGGTTTTAAGTTAATTACAACCAGCTACAATACCAAAACCACTCATTTTGGTTCTGGGTCGTGCATTAATGTGTTTCGCCTAACTGTGTTTGTTTTCGCACTGTTTGGACACATAAAAAACAAACCTCTTTATTCTGTAAGTCCCCATGAAGTGCAGCCAAATAAGGCACAGACTCCAAACACAATAAGCTTTCACTTTGTGCAGCTGCTCTGCAGAGAACCAACATCCCCTCAGACACGTCGCCAGTGGTCACACTCGGGCTTTTATTGTGGCAAAGCTCACACTGGTGAATGACAAATGACATCTTAAAGGCATTACATGAATCTGTTCCCATTAGGATACTACACTTAGTTTAAAACCTGCAGTGATCCTCATCTTGTTACATGCATGTTAATTAAATTAAAGCAATACTCCATTTAGTGCAACTGCAATGCACCTTAATCAGGTTATTTAAGCTGAATTCAATTTGAGGTAAGAATGACTTGATTTTAAAAACTGAATCTTATGACACATATTTGGTTTGTTGTTCTGAGTACTTTAAATATGTCCACTTAATCTGAGTATTTTGGATGTAAAAACACAAATCATGGACGCAAACCAAACCGCAGCATGGGCTAACTGTGATCAAAGTAAAAATACATTTTGAGGGTTTTTTATCGAGTATTGCATATAAGATTTTCTCTCTAAAAGTTATGCAAATGTTTTACGAAAACAGTTTTAGCTACTCTAGTGCAGTGGCAATGTTAATCGGTCAATCCACCACTCTGGTGCAAACTTAAAGTGCTAATTAGCAAAGATTAGCATGCTGATAAGCTAAACATGACGTAAATTATACCTGCTAAACATTAGCATGTTAGCATTGTTATTGCAAGCCTGGTAGCATACTGTTTTAGCATACTGTTGTAACTTTCAACCCATCAGATACTGCAGCTTGGTGCCCCTCGTTGTCACATACAGACACATACAGCAGCCTTTAGCCTTATGAAAGCTCCACCTATCACAGTATTAGATGTCAGGGCAACAGACCCAATATCAAGAGCGTAAAAAGTCCACTTAGGGTTGGTGGTAGGAGTCTTCAATGGGTCTCTCTGTAAATGAACTGCTGTGTGTTGTCACATACATTCAGTGTCATGTTCTGCATCACCTTACTGTAGATAACTAAGTAGTTTTTAATCCCCATCCCACTCTATTGTTCTAACCTTTGCCAGTTTTTTTGCCTATTGCCATTTTTCCTTTTCCAGTGAAGATGGAGTTTATTTTGAAAGCCACTATGCCTGCAAAGGAGCTAAAACTTTGCATGTACCAAGCGTAAAATAACAGGCCATCCCAATGCACCAAAAACGATCACTAGAGCATCTGTATCTGACGGTGAGGGGCACTAACCAAGCTGCGATGTCAGAGTGACATTGCGTTGTCACATCAACACCACCACCAACACATGAATATATTTTGCTTTGCCTTTAAAGAAATGAAAGAAATTCCAAACAAACCTGACAAGTTTAAATAGAACTGAAAAGAGCAGTTCCTCCTTAGGACAGCTGGATGTTGTGGCAGACCCCCTACGCAGCCCCAATTAGGCCTCTGCTCCTGGGGTGAGAGTTCTCCAGGGAGGCCCTCGCCCTGGAGACACCCTCCTCCCCCCCTAACCCCTCACTGCCTAAATCCCTGTGCAGGGATTAAAGATGGCTGGGCTGCAGAAAAAGATGATTCACAAAGCTTCTTGCCCTTTTTTGTTCTTGTGTGAGAGAGTTGGTGCGGGGTTGGTGGGGGAGGGGGGGAGGTACTGTAAATGTGTGTGTGCGCATGTGCATGAACGCAAGTATATCTGTTTGAATATTTCCATTTGTGCATGTCTGCTGACTTGTTGGTCTGCTTTAAAACTTTCCTTCCTGTCTGTCTGCTTACCTGCTGAGGTGTGTGTGTGTGTGTGTGGAGGTGTGTGTGTGCATGTTATTGCCAGAAGGCGGTATTAGTGCACAATGGGTTAGAGGCACTAAAATGGCAGCCTACCGCGCTGAAGTAATTTGTCCTTCCTGGCTCGCACCACACTGCTGTGTACACGCAGTGTGTTTCGAAACACGGCCTGCGTGATGCTGATGTTTAGACACATTTCACTGTAAAAACAGGCGCTCCATTCATAAAGCTGCCATCATCACACATCCAGGATTAAGGAGCTTCCATCTCCCACTATTTCCCACACCGCTCCTTAGGTGGAGGATGACACTGACACCTTCAGGGTCGGCACTTCAAAGAGCTCAACATCCTGTGAGGTGCTTTGCTCGCAGCATCCAACAAAATGATTACAGGTGCTGTGAAAGAAGGAAAGATGAAAAGTAAAGCAGGCCCCTCCTATGTGATTAGAAAATAAAATTATATTATGCTTGTAAAGGCTAAAAGAAATCCTTACCTCCTTACAGATCTTTATTTAATTAAAAATACAAGAATGTGTATTATATATATATTATACTGTAGCACCTTGTTCATGGCCTTTTTTTTTTTTTTTACCCA
>CAFUXE010000393.1:912874-926095 GCA_903364295.1 Serranus cabrilla
AAAAAAAAAAAAAAAAAACCCATCCCTGAGGTAGCTTGTAAATTGCACTGGAATGCCGACACAGCCAATCAAATGGCAGAACACCGAGCCAGGTTGGGAGGGGCGTGCGTACAGCAATGATGATGCTAATGCAGCCAATTAGAGCTGGGCCGGCCACGCTCCGTTTTCCCCCTCCACAATGTCAATGGCAACATTTATCCCCCAATAAAACAGACATGATCTCAGGAGCCTGGGCCCTGCCAGGGCTTTCCGTTCCTGCAAATTTCAGTTGATTGTACAGTGCTGTGCCTGGAAGCACTTCGAGGGATGATTACTGAGCTTGTATTTCATGTTTAAAGGGAGATTCCACACGTTTTTTTAGTTTTTTTTTTAGAGGTTTTCTCTCTACAAGTTAGAATTCTTGCCTGAAATATTGAGACTCACACAGAGTATTCTCTCTTATTCCTACACATGGAGAAAGATAACGTAGGCACACACAGAACAGAGACACTCAGGCAGCAGGATTAACCTCCTGAGGCAGGAAACAGTAGGAAGGACACAACAACCTAAAACAATTAACAACAATGGACTGTAATCAGGAATCTTAATCTTTTTAAGTGTCCTGAGACGAGTTTAGGTAGTTATTGTTACCATCAGCCGGAAATGTTTAATCTCAGAGCGCTCACTTTAAAGTGACTAAACCTTTGTTTCCAGCTTAAACATGAAGCATTTGACTTTTGGTTGGTTGGAGGGAGTGTTTTAAACCATAGAGGAGCATACAAACCTACAACTAAACATCACATATAAAAATCACTATAAAAGCTCAAAACAATGACAAAATATTAATAACATTGCTTGTTAAAGCATTACTACAAATATGGAGTTTATGTTGTTCTTTCACTACTACAACTTGTTTGTGCATGTTATTGCTAAAGGAAAATGCTTGTGATTAATTGTAGTGACATAATTGACACATTTCATTTTTTGATTATTATTTTTCATTGTAAAATACATGTTACAAGCATACAATATTTAATTTCCCAGGGCTTGAATACTCTAGAAGCATAGTGTTTTTCAGAGGCTCAAAAATATTTTTTGTTCGTACAAAGGCTTAAATACCTGGATATTTTCCTTACTGCATGTTTGGCACCGATCATCATAATCACCATCCGTCAACACCTGCAGATGAGTTCTGTCTGATTTGAGTCTTTGTATTGCAGCTAATGCATTGCAGCGGGAAGACATGGAATTACTAGGATGCTCGAAGCAATTTGTTTCCTCAAGTTTAGTGTAGGAATCCTTTTTTCTTTTATTCATCCTGTTTTTATGGACAGAGAATCTATTCATCTGTTTCCTGCACTTACGGTGCTGTAGCAGAGCTTCATTTCTTGAATGTGTGTGTTCATGGTGAAGCCCAGTTACAGAAATAAAATCTTTATTAGTGACCTCCCTGTTAAGTGACAGATTTTAAATAAATCCTGAAAATATCACAAACAATATTGGGCTCTGAAGGTTTCCTTTCCCTATTGTTGCAGGTCTTTAAAGCTCGTACTGTACATATTTCACCAACATACACTTTATTAGCAAATACAAACCCACACAGTCACATTCCCACTGTGTCCCCGATTTGTTAAACACATTAATTAGTCAGAATATTAAATGTTTAAGTAAATAATTAGTTAGGATATCATCCAACAGCGGCCTCGCTGTGTTGCTGCCTGCCGGCTCTGTACCAGCAGGAAGGTTTGGAAATGCTGCAGCTAATCTTGTTGATGCATCTAAAGACCATTATGTTGTGATCCGCAGGACAATGGTCCCTTAAGCTTCATGAAACCTGTTCAATTAGGAACTTAGTACGTTTAACTTAGTTGTTAGTGTTGTGTTGTGTTGTGGATGAGGTGTTTGTGGATACTGTAGATAGACTTTTATTTTCTCTGCAGAACACTTTTTAGCTCAACACAGCTCGCTGCATGTGTCCATCAGCTGTTTTTTGTGTCACATGTGAAGTCTTGAATCTCATTTGAAATGCAGAAAACAGACATTTAATGTGCTAACCCTGCAAAACACAAGATTACACAGTACAGAGATTGCATGTTTCATTTTTGCTTCTTTGTGTAGGAGCACTTTTTTTTTAGTGTATATGGGGGTTTCATGCTTAAATATACATTTAAAGTTAAAAAGGCCAAAATAAGCTTGTAAAGTAAACAAAATTAAATGTCCATTTACTTGGTTTGTATCTACAAAAATAGACTTTGTTTTTTTAATTTTAAATTGAGTCCCATTCCCTAAAACCAACACAATCCATTTTATGAATGTGAACCAAATTTTTAAAAGAAAAAAAGAGCCCAAACCAGTATAGGTAGACACATGTATTTTTGGCAAAAAACAAGAAATTGTAGTATTTTTAAAAAAATATGATACATAAAGTTATGTTTTTTTTTTTTAACATAACTTAACATTATGTCCCTTTTAAGTTTCTGTCTCCTTGATATTTTCCCTCATATTTCACACTTCCTGTCAGCAGCGTCCTCACCGTCACAGTATGCTTTCATTTTGTTCTGCTGTATAAAGATGTGGAGTTCAGCATTATCCAGCAGTGATCCCACCTCTCCCTCGTCATTAGCAGCGCCACTTAGCAGCTCTGTTATCTTCCTGAGACAATGCTTCATCACTGGATTAGACTTTAATTGGCTGCATTAGCTGCCTGCCTCCCCCTCGACTCTGCAGCAGCTGTGATGCTAAAGGTCCCGTCCCACAGTCAGACACACACTGAGGCCTTCCCCCTTCAAACTACATGCAGCAGGTAGGAGTGGAAACTTGTTTTGGAAACCGGTGAACTTCAGAAACAATACAGTGTAATACTTTCTTACAATTATAGCGCTCTCAGGTATTATGCCTGAATGTGGGAAGGACCAGAATGGGACAAAAGGTGCAGAAAGACTGAGAGATAAGTGAACAACAACGCATGAATAGGGCCCCTGGGCCTCCAAATTTGTGGATTATTTGTGGGGTTCCTGCATTATTCTTTTTATGTATTTATACATCATCTAATTTAAGTATTTAAAGAAACATTCCCTTACTTTGTATAATGCTCAATTGTGCCCAAATCCCCCAAAATGTCCTCAAAGCTCGTGAGAACTCAACAGGATTTGTGCGCACTGTAAAAAAAAAATCTTCGTGCTGCCACAAAAAGGTTCTAGCTGGTCATTTATGTGGCGGCATTTTGAAGCTTTAGAGGGTTTTTGATTTTTATACCCTCGCATAAAAAAAGGTGAGCAAGCTCAAACGCACAAACAAACTTCCAAGAACAAAAAGCCGTTCCCCTCTCGTTATGTAAAGCTCTTCACGTATGTTCCAAGAAGCCGTTTCCAGGCGGTACACACATCTGCTAATCTCTGAGATCTTCCTGAAATCTCATTAAGACTTATCTGGCTGAATTGGATTAATTTCCAATTGTTGCTTTAATTGATAACTCATTAAACAATATAAAAGGATCCAGAGTGAGGCTTTAATGCAGTAAAAGTTTCAGCTCGGCTCAGCCAAGGCCTTATGTAAGGCCCTGCAGGGCTGACCCCACATCTGCTGCACAAGCCTCCCTATCGGAGCCAGGCAGAGCTTTAATGTGTGTGTGTGTGTGTGTGTGAGTGTGTGAGTGTGTGTGTGAGTGAGAGAGGCTTATGGCCCTGCTGGCTCAGAGAACAGCCTTCCATGCTTTATAAGACAGTAAGGACTCTATTATAAAGCGCCTCTGCCTGCCTGTTTGGAGGTAAAACAGTGTTTTCCCGCTGTAGGAGGCTTCAGCATCAATTTAAACTCCATATTACATCATTTAAATTCTTCTTTTTTTTTTTTTAGTTCATTTTCTTCCTCGTGATTGCTCTGTAAAGCTTTTTGTGGAACCCTTGGGTTTAGAGAGGTGTTTTAACAACATATTGTCTCCAATAAAACCATGTTTCCGAGCAATTATCACCGCTCTTTGCTGAGTGATCCACGGGACTTCAACGTGTTGTATTTAGACTGCAGACTAATTTAAAATAACTCAAATATGGACAGCAGACAAAAGATAGACGGAATGGAAAATTCTTTAAAAATGAAAATATACACAGTACAAACAATATACCCTTTTATCAATTTATACGTTTATTGGATAAATTAATTATCCCACATCTGAATTAAATTATTCACTTTTTATTTTGATTTAATTCATGCAAAATATGAATAATTTAAATAAATGAAATGGGCTTAATCATGATTCAGGTCTATTTATTTTGGATTAGATTTTAATAGATTTTGCTCCACTTGAACCAATTAAATGCAATTTCAAAAACTAGCTAATTTGTTTTGTTTACTATTATTTATAAATATAAAACACAGAAAATATTGTGAAGCAAAATATAAGCAATATAAAATAAATAATATACATTTTTCAGTTTATATAATATATTTGAGGTAAAGGGGTTGGATTGCATGCTGATCTTGTTCACTTTGATCTCTGAAACTTTCTCTCGGAGACTTTTAATATTTCTAATCATCACAAACCTCAGTTATGATTTAGAGCCACGACTCTGCCAGAATAATTCAACATATTAAAATCATCAGTTAAGATGCCGAAATTCAGATGCTGACATCCGTACGGGGAGCCAAATATTAGAGCAGTAACACACACACACACACACACTGATCCAGGGATGATTCATGTCTATTAGGCGTCCTCAGCTGGAGACAGTGGTCTGAAGGCTGGAAATTGATCCGTGTCCATCAGATCAGGTGACATTTTCAGCCTCTTCTGGCTCCTGTTAGATGATCACTTCTGATATTTTTCACTCTTTTTATCTTCTTCCTGTCTCAGGCCTCATGTTGTCCCTCCATAATCCTTCTCCTCTTCTTTCTGTGAGAACCAGCAAACTGGAAGGTTTCATCTTATGTCCCATTCATGGCACTTTTCTGCCAATTGTTTATTATTTTTCTGCATTTTCAAAACCTTATTTATATTTTTATGTATTTATTTTGTACCTCAGAAAGCATCTGGATGTGTGTTTGTTTAAAGGCAAACAATGTTATCAGTAATTATTTACCACTACTACTATATTTAGTGTTGATAAAAACATTTTTTTAGGTATATTTAAGGACAAAATCAAAGCTTATTACATCTTCTGCAGAAAACTTCCAATCCATTGCTGCTTGAGGAAAACGTTGGACATTCAGTTATTATTTTCTACTGTATTATTAGTGATCTCTGCAGGCTGAGAGGCAGCTCAGGTTTAAGTAACATCAGGAATCTTCGTCCTTAAGAGGCTCAAGTGTGGAACAATAAGGAGGGCGAGTCTCCTCCTCAGGGGGCAGAAATAAAGAGAGCTGGACCCCCGCACGAACATAAAGAAAATTACACACACTTTATTTTTTTATTTCTTTCATAAATGCGTTTTTATTTTGCGTATTTATAAAACTTTATCCAACTTCTTTTGCAACGCGTCATGGAATTTGTTTCGGATTTATTTCTTTGTATAAATTAGATAAAATAATAATAATTACAAAACCTCCAGATGTAATCAATAATAGACGCGCAACAGTTTATTATGAAAAACTAGCACAAATAAACATTTTTACGCTATTTTTTCCCCAATAGGCCGATTAGATTTTTTTCTGTCCATGATGTAATATCAAATAATGTTCCTCTCTATGTTTTAAAACTGTTTCAATAAACGCAGATGATTAGTGGTAATAATAATTCTTCAGATTATTCTCTCTGTAAATGATGAACGGGCCTAATGAAGCCTGCATGAGTCGGTTTCGGTCTTCTCACTTTCCGTTTTGTCAGTTTTTGAAGCTTTAATTCCGCTCGGATCCTTTTTTATCCTCTGACTTTGTTTTAAAAATCACACTCTTCACACTGAGCTCTTCTCTGGTTAAACACAAAGTGTCTCCTCTGAGAGTTAAAGCTCCGTTTTAAGCCTCTCGGCTCAACACAATATTATTAACAAGCGGCATGTAAATTAACGCCTCTTTTCTCTCGTCTGCGTCTTTGAAACTTTTCAATTAAACCTGTTTTTTAAATTCAAAACAAACGAGCTCGTACGGTTTAATTCTATTTAAACTTCGCTTGTGGCTTTTTTTTTATTTCTTATTTTTTCAAAGTGGTAAAATAAAAGAGGATGAAGACGCTGCGAAGCTTATTCATAGTTTTCAGGAAAACACGCACTCACCAATAAATCTTACATCGAGTTAAACTTCATGCTATCGGTTTCAGACATTTCATTTCAATTGTTTTTTCATGTGTACTTTTTATTTTTACTTTTGTCTGAAAAAAAAAACATTTAAATAAGTTGGAGCTTTAAATTTTTTATTACTGCTGGCACGAATACACTTTTTTATGATACTGGAAATATGGCAATAAAGAAATTCCACCTTAAATTTGCAATTAAATGATGAATTATTCATGAGAAATTAAAATAGGAACCAATCAGAGGGTTCCAGCCTCCTGCAGCTCACCTGACATTTTCACTGAAACCTGCTGATATTCTCTTTCCACAAACACAGCCAACTCCTGTTTTTGTCTTCTTATAGGGCTGTAAATTCTCCCTCCCTCCTTCATTTTTTACCAAACGGTCTGTTTCTGATTGAGGCCTAAAGGTCAGCAGTGGAGTTTTTCTTCTAAAGCATCTCTGACTCCAGCTTTGTGGCCAAAAGCTAACAATAAAGCCCTCAACTCCCCTTGAAATAACCGAGATTTTTTTATCAAGCCCTCTGAACACCCTTTTTCCTTCAGAGGGCTTAAGTGCTTTCATGTCTGTAATAACTTTGTATACAGTGTATGTATACACACTAAGCTACAACAAGGTGATAATAAAGCGGCTGCTAACTGCTCATGGTGAGGCTAAAGCCCAGCTGCATTAGCACGGGCCCTGCTACACATTTTATTTTTTCAAAAAAAGGACAGTATGTCAATAGGTTTTGATTTAACATCGCTGTGGTCATTTCTAGCTCGACTCAATCACAAAACCAGACAATTTTAATCAAATTCCTCGACATGTCGGAGTAAAACGTTGTGCAGCAGCTTCACTGTAATGGAGCAGTGTGGGATTTCACTGTCATCGAGAGGGAAAACAGCTCTGATTTAATGCCAGAAAATTTATTTCTTTTAAATTTAGTCTCAGTCTGCAGCAGCATAACCTTCAGTCTCCTTTTGTTTTTCAGCCTGCATTTGAACTGCTTGAGTTTTTGTCTCCTAAAAGCTCTTAAAATGTTAATATAAAGTCATTTCATGCAGCAAAAGCACTTATACTTTACATTTATTCTCAATTTTAACACATTTTGCAAAGTTCCAGTCATGTAAACCTACAAACTTACAGACAAATTTCTCCTGAGTCATTGTCTGCAGCTTGTCTGCAGCTTGACGTGTTTCTTTGGGTCCAGAGCCGGTTTGAACCCCCGCAGACGGATCATCCAGTCCTCCTGATGAGTCAGCCTGCCTTAAAAGAGATGAATTATTCTGGTTTTCACTCAGACTTTTGACTCCCATACATTGTTTCTTTAGGCATTTTCCTGCCATCAAAAATGAGACACAGAAAATATTTAATAATAATGCTAATAAAGTTGGATTAAAGTACACTGAGACACTAAACTAACCCTTGAGGCTGTTTCAAAGCTTTTAATGCATTTTGAACATATTTCTCTCCATCAAATCCCCCAAAACTGACAACAAACAATGGATAAAACTTGCTTAAAAAAATAAATAAATCAGTAGCTTAGTGTCCCTCCTCTGGACCTAGTTCCAGTGTTTGAACCACCCTGACTTATTATACCTGATATGGCTGCAGGGATCCCTCTCATCCAGTCCTCAATGGCCTGAGCAAGTGCTTTTCATCAGGCCTCAAGTGCTCTACATGCACCAGTATCAGTGATAACATGGAGCTCACACACACACACACACACACACACACACACACAGCGTGTGAACGTGTCGTCTCCTTCAGGGTTTCACTTATTTGTTTTGACTCAATATCACATATCGACGTGTCACCGTGATGGATTGTGTTCCGCTGCAGAGGATCAGTGTGTTTTATTCTCCCTGCATCTTTTATTCACTCTTTCAATCATTCAGTGAGGTTTGATTTCATTAATATAATGTCTCTAAAGTGTCTCTTAAAAGTTGATTTATTCTGGGTTTCTTTTAGTTTGTTAATGTCCCATGATGCTCTGCACGCGGTTTCTGAAGCTCTTCTATCCTGCTAAAAATTACAATCCAACATGGAAACAGAAAAACTTAATTTTGTGGCTTTTGACTTGAATTTAAACTCGTCTGCATACTTTTACTGATGTTAAAAAAGCTGCATGAGATATAACATGTTTATATTTCTCATTTTGGACAACATTGTACAATCTTTTTGAATTTCTCATTGTTTTTATCAGTCAGAAATTAGATCAAATTAGTAAATATCTTGTGTAGTGGAACTTTTCTCAGCTTTTGTTGTGTACACATTAGCACTTACTGGTAAAACATAAGGAAAATGCAATTAGTATAATGCTTTTGTTGAAGGGCATTATAACATATTATCCCACAAACAAACATTTTATACTTGTACTATATACTATACTTATACTTTTTACTAAATATGTTAAGAGCAGCATGTGTGAATCTCCATGGAGCAACGTAAAAACTTGCATCATATTTCTTCTTATGTTTTTACTTTAAGGAAAAATGTATGAACTTAGTGAAGCAGAAGAACGGCTCGTTCATCATCATTTAAAAGACAACATAAACAAAAAGCCTGCACACATATAATGTTTATGTTTATTGAACACTATACGTCAAAATGTGCCGTTTTGACACATGAAGTTGTCTATGAATTATAAATTCATATTATTCAGGCACAAAAGACTTAAACATCACATTAATTCACATGTATGCATGTGAAATGTGCTGCAGGTAGAAAATGCAAACTTTCAAAAGCCTTTTGCATGTAATCTAAACATACAAAAGTTGAGGCGTGGTGTAAAAGGTACATTAATAAATAATATGTTTGATGCAATTTAAATTCAAATATTGTCACAAAACTGAAGGTAAGATTATGTGGCAAATGAATTTTGTGGGATGGTAGGAAGTCATACAAATAGGTCACAGGGCAGCCTGCTTCAAATATACCTGAGATTTATATGCACAGAAACGGACACATTGGGCCTTTGAGGTGGATTTTCTCCGTGCTTAATTCCCCCGGCAGCTCTGAGAGCACTTGAACCAGTGAAGAAGTGCCCTCTGTCTACTGTGTGTCTCTTTCTGCCTGCTGTTAGTCATGCAGAGGCCTCCTGTCCTCTGGTAGACACAGAGGCACTTTCTCAGGGCTGCAGCTCGGCTCTGCTGTTCCGTGATAATGATAAGGCCTTAAATCCCTCTGTAGATTTGACCTTTGTCCCCACCCCCCCTCTCTATTTTTAAACTGTCTTGTGCATTCAAGAGTTGCGATCTGGCCGATGCTGGGAGGATTAGGTGTATGTTTGGGCAGAGGTGACTCCAGGAGCCCCCCCTGTGTTTGGTTTGGCAGCCCCGCAACCACCACACAGCTGCTGGCAAAACCCCGCTTGATCTACCAGATACCCAAAATCATTATGTGGTGTTTGTTATGGAGGGGGAGAAAAAGTGAGGAGAAAGGAAAAGAAAAGAAAAAAGAGAGGTTTACTTTTGTTTGAGGAAGACTTTGAGGGTTTGAAGGTTGGTCACTCAGACATGTTACAGACGTCCTTTCAAACTTGACTGAGATGTTTGCATTCGACTTCCCCTTTTAAAGTGTTATCAGCAGCCTGTTGACTGAGATCATGTTATACTGCAGCGCGTATTTAAACAATATTTGTGTCAAAGAATGATCAGAAGCGTGCAGCACGCAGAATGCTATGAAAAACAACACATGGGACACCTAAATGGAATTAACATACAGTGGAAGACATATTTGCTGAAATAAAAGTCTCAAATATGTATCACAATGTCCATATAAATTCATAAATGATAGGCTGATATGATTTTTAACAGAACTTATGATGCAGAAAACTAAGTCTGATGTGATAAAGAAATGGTGTCATATATATTTTTATTTATTTAGTTAGTTTTTATTTCTTATTTCTTGAGGGTTAGTAAGACATTGTATGTATAATAATGCACAATGAAGTTTAATATTTTCTAATAAACTTCATCGTTTATCGATATAGAAATCAGCCTTCTGAGCACTTTTGCATGGTCACATGATGAGAACTATTTTTAGTCCAGCTTATATCAGCCATATCAGTTATTGATACATTCAGGTGAAAGCAGTGTTTTTAAGTTGTAAATGGAGACTAAGCTAATTTTATCAACTTCATAAATTGTTATCCAGTAAAAGTTGAAGATGACTCTTTAAATTAAGAGTGTAGAGTATATGAACCTCCTAACTGGACTTGAGTACAACACATCATGTACTCATGTTACTCCCCATCACTGAGATTTGGTCTCAGATATGAGGTGGAATTTAAAATTCACTTGTTTCTCTGTAAAGAAACTACAACTCAGGATTCAGATGCATGTAGTTTGAGCATTAGGTATCGTGTCTTTGTTCAGTATTCCACAGAATCTTGGTTGCAAAAGCTTTGAAAATCATTGCATTCCTACGTTTCACAGCATCCCAACTTTTTTGGAATCAGACTCTGCATCAAAGTGAATACAGACTCTGATTCAAACGCATGTTGTCTTGACTACCTGAAGCCGTCTGATGCATCTGAACAGTCCAGCAGTCCGTCATTCTTACGGAGACAAACTCGTCTCGCGCCTGACAGTTAATGGGTTTGGCCCGCTGATTAATAATGATGAATGGGAGCTCATTCATAACCCATTGTGCAGTTGGCCCTGTGTGCTGTCAGTGGTGCTGGATACAAAAGCAGCAGCAGAGTCGGTCATTGTTTTTACAGCAGAGAGGCAAACTACTGCCCCCTGTTGGCCCGAGGCCCTCACTCACAAACCAGCACTGCAGGGACGATCTGTTTTGGCTGCATGTTTCCAAAAAAGTCAAATTTACTACATGATGGTGATATTTTCAGTAAATATAAACAGGAAAGACACACATGCCGAAAACACAAACACACACAAGGCTTGTGAATTATGAATAAGATATTTATCTCCTGTGTCAATGCTTGTGGTAATATGAAAAACACATGAAAAATGTAGCTGCGAGCTGCGATCAGGGGGTTTAAGTCCATATGGGAATGTTAATAATTTAAGGCTGTCAGGGGTCAAGAGCTACATGGGAATGTTGGGAATGTTGAGAGTAGAGTCTCTGGCAATCACACACACATAATGATATGGAAACCCTCCACACAGGAGAGGTTGTTTTTATTGTTATTATTAATATGTTTATCCACTTTGATATCAGTGCTGTTGTGACGGGTTCACTGCTGCCTTCCTGTTTTCGGAGTAAATCCTGTTTGATGTATGTTTCAGTAGGAGGGCTTTGTGTGCGCGACATGTTTGTCCAGGAGAGTATAAATCTACTGTGAGTTATTGAAAAACACACCCAAACTTACAGAGAAGGAGTATAGCAGGATATCTGTCTCCAAATATCCCAATATGCTTTGTTAATAACATATCATTATCAATGCCAACGTAGTTATTAAAAAAAACAGAGTTTTTGAATAGTTTGTTTCCTAAATGACATCATTGAATAACAAATGTTGACTCTTATTTCCATTACTTGCCTCTTGTGGTGTTTTATTACAGAAAGCTGCTTTCTGTGAGGTTAAAACTATCTGCATCCACTGTTAATTCCAGGTAGCAGCTTTATTTTGTTGTTTTTCCCCCCTTGGGTTATGTTGATATGGTAGATTTGGGAATATGTTTGCTGTATCTGTCAAAGAAAATGAAGAAAAGTCAGAAAAAAATGGGCTGTTTCGCCACATTAACAGTCCGTCACAGGGTTTGACGAACCCAGATGTCAGATTTGGGCAGGAACTGGATACTTAAGCCAAGTTTTAGGAGACAAAAAGAGAATCCAGAGATGCTGCCTTTTGATTTTGTAGCCGCACGTGGACTGCTGCCTCATACTGACCTGGGAACTTTCTGTTTTGTTGCAAAGTTTGTAGCATTTTGACCTAGAAAATCAACTCTGAATGACCTTAACAGGATCAGTTGCAGTGTTGTGGCACTTGTAAGACAATGAAATCACGTGTCCATCAAAAAGTGTGGGCTCTTCCTTTAATCTTACTCGTTTCTTCAAGTGGTGCATTTTTCCGCGGTGGCTTCACTGTTCGTGCTAATGCTGGGTTCAATTATGGTCGGAGGCACCATGTTAGAAGTGGAGGAAGTGCAGTTTGTGAACTCTTTACACCCACAACAAGGTGGAAAATACGTGTCTGTGGTAAAACAATCAATATTTTTATGTACACTATCTGCTTAGCACCAAACAGCAGACAGACGTAAACATTTCCCCAGTCTAAAATGACTTCTTAACACAACACATTTACCACATTACGTGCCATCAACACAGGTACAATGCCATTGGGAAGGCAATTAGGATCCATATTGGTCGACATAATTCCCAGGATCAACAGAAATATGTGATTTTAGGTCCACATATGGAGGACAGAGGGGTTACACACAGGCTTTCACCCAAGAGAAAACTTTTTGTGTCCAGTGTGAAACTGAAAGTCAACAATAACTTATTTTTACATTCAGATGTAAGTTAAGTTACATAACAAACTTAGTCACCCAAACCGTGATCTTTTTCCACACCTAACCATGTTGTTGTTTTTTATTTGCCTTGACCTAAATTGTTTCCATTGTAGCGTTACGTCATTTATTACACAAAAACACTTTACACTATTGCTTATGACCATAATAACATATTGTGGTCAAGCATTTAATGTATTTCTGTGAGATCACATTGTTTGAGTCGGTGAAGACCAAAAACTGAGCTAAAAGGGAGTGAAGTCTGGACTTATGTTCATCAGATGGACACAAAAACTCTTTTTCAGCTCTTTTGCTCAAACATTCACCCTATTAAGTCTAAAATGTGTCGTAGTGTTCATAACTTTAGCGGTCCTCAAGTGGCCAAAAAGTCTGTTGTTGCAGGTTTAACTTGAATGGGTAACTGAAAGGGAGTTTTTTTTTCTAAACTCAACTTATTATTCTTAAACTCTTCTATAATTTTATTCTTTCAGACCCACATAGCTTCTGCCATGCTCTCTCTCTCTCTCTTACACACACTAACACACACAAACACACACACA
>CAFUXE010000393.1:926223-940740 GCA_903364295.1 Serranus cabrilla
CTTTTTATTCCGCCTTTTTTCTTCATGTTGAGTTTTTAACACATTTGCGAGCTGAAGGTATTTTATCTTCTGTTTAATTTCTAAATTGTTATGAATATTTGTCACCTTAAGCCATGATTTACCGAAGTCTTGTCTCTTTTTGTACGTACTATAACCCGGCTGTGAAGACACGGAGCAGAGGCCGAGTTACTCCCATTTTAATGTGTTATCTAAAGGTCTTTTGGGTTTTTATGTCCGTCGTAACTGCTCTTTATCTTTGTTTGAGCTGATTACACAGTGAAAGGATCCCCTGGTGTATTTAACACATGTTTGAGCTGTAAAATAACATATATAGCACTTGGTTTAGGCATTAAGGAGTTCATTTAATGTTTACATGTGTGCATTAGATAGGAAACAAACAAACCATTTATGTTGTCCTTTTTTTAATTTAATCACTTTAAGTGAAGCGTTACACACATCAGAAGTGGAAATTTGAGTTGATTTTTAGTCAGTAATGTCACAAATGTAAAAAAAATATATCATCATCAAACCCTAATTTAACATTTGAAATATGATACATTGAGGCAGACAACTTAGAAGTGTGATGCTCCAAGAAAGTTGAATACAGTGTTGCTAAATGATATAGTGGCAATCTATGTATTGGCACATATGTATAGATTTTATTATTGTAATTTTGTTAGGAAATTCTAAATAAATAAATGATTACGTATAAAAGAATATTTACAGCATTTACTGGCGATATTTTCATTACATTATCTCATTGCAACCTTTGCTTCAGTTTAATGGCTGCTGACTGGAGAATTTAGCACCTCTAAGTGTGTTTTTCGAGGGGACCAATTACTCATATTTGTATTGTAGTAGTGAATGGATTTCCTGCAATTCAGGTAAAATTTCCACTTAGTTTGGTTTATTGGTTCAGTAGAGTAAAGAGGGCAAATTATGCTTATTGCAATAAAAAATTTTTTTTTAATTTTTTTAAAAATGTAATTATAAGATGCTCCACACAAATAATGTCCTGCTCTATGACGGTTAGATATTCTTCTCTAAAGCTCTCTCTCTCCAGGCCTCTCTCAATGTTTACATCACTTTTTATAACTCCAGGATGACAGACACAGACCTACTACAGCCCGAGTACTACACACACACACACACACTTGTGTCTGGACAGCATCAGGCAACACTTCAAAGTGCAGGATCCCCCTTTTTACAAGCCATATTAGGCTCACATCAAAGCCGCTCTGCGCTTCAGACCAGAGTTTTCTGCTCAAACGAACGTCTCAGCCTCACAGTGCAGTGATGGAGCACCACAGCACAACACAGCACGTCACGTCTGACCTGACACCAGCATACCTGCACAGAGATATTACAGCATGGACTCAGACCAGGACACTGAGGCTTTGACCTTTGAACTCTTGTCAGTTCTACAGTTGTGTTTGTTCTGGATGCATGCAGTGTGACAGAAAAACTGGCATTCAATTGTTTTTCTTAAGAGGTTTGATGATTTCCATCTTTGCTTTAGTGTTTTTTCAAGCTTCACAGAGTAAAAACTGACATCACCATTGTTGCCAGTCTGTGTTTGAAGAGTTTTCAACTCATATAATTATCCCCAAAATGTAAAGAAGAATATGCTTCGTCAAATTTCTGCTCTGGCAGCAGTTCAGAAAGAATCCACATTACTGATAATTAAACTAAACCATCTAAAGCTATTAAATCTATCTCATCACAGTCTTAAATAAACTCACATGTTGTTGACCAGTTTGTGTAAAAGCAGTTTTATAGTCTTACTAAATCTTATAGAGACACAGAAAACAGTAATGCTCTGTCCTCTTTTTCATTTCATATTTCTGTGTTACTGGACCAATTTATCTGTTTATACAGGGCGTCAAAAAACGGGGAGGTAAATTTCGAGGCAATCTTTTTTTTTTTTCCTCCTCCTGTCGATAATCTCCTGATGAAAAGCACTTCAAAGCGTCACGCAGAGCCCTGCTTAGCCAATGTTGCCTTAGTGTGTTTCATGCCTGGATTCTCATGCAGCGCAGAGTCCTGGTGAAACACTGGATGTGTCATTAGAGAGAATGGCGTTGTCAAAGTGCTGAGAAACCCCATACATCATGCCTCTCCAACTGTAGCCATGGCAGCAACCAAATAAATAATGAGGGTCATTACGCAGAATCATGTTGACAAAGAGCAACTATCTGTCTTTTTGACAACAGCAGAGTCCTTCGATAAACAGAGCGGCACCCACGGCTGCTCACACACACTGTGGGCTTTGTTCGAAAACCATTTTTCCCTCCTCTGCATTAGTTTGATTTCAGGAGAGTGTACACAAGAAAGCCGATCGTGACTTTAAGTGTTGTAAATGTCTGACTGGCATGGCCACCGTGCAAGAGTTGATTCTGTTTTGTGCATTTCCTCTAAATTCTGTTGCTGCAGGAGGATTTATACACAGCGCAGCTGTACTCTACCCAAAGTCTTCCTTTAACACCCCTAAACTACTGAGTATTTTGCCACTTAACCTTTTATCCCCACGTTTTTTTCTGTTTAAAAATGGCTCACTTCAATCATCACCGTAACAGCTAAATACTGGATCAATCTGAAAGTTTTCTTGGACAAAAGCGTGACTCCTTTTACCCGATACATCACCGCCACTTGGCACGAACAGTAGAAAACGTCAGACAACATTTTTCTCTCGCGTTTCACTCGCCACTCCCCTCGCCCTGCCAAACAGACATGTAGGCCACCTATTCATCTGCATTTGTTTACTCTTTGTTTTAGACCCAGCTTGTTTTTCCAATGGACTGCATTTTAAAGGGAAACTCCCAAAGAAGTTGACTTTGTGCAACCGTACCACCCGTCACTTCCTTAACGTCACAGGGCTGCAGCTGTATGATCAGTTCCACCCCCCACCACCCCTCAACACATCACATGCCCTCTCTCAGGTCACACAGTTGAAACCAGACTACAGAGAATAGGCCTGCACCTCTAAATTGTTGTGTAATGCTTGTTTCATAAGTCAGATTGTCTTCCCACGCAACGAAACTAACATAACTGACATCGTTTGCTCGGATGCAGCCCGCGATCCAACATGTGGATCCAAATCGGCCTGAAAAATACCCTATAATATAGTACAATAATACTATAATGACTATATAATGTGGAAAAAATAATAATCTTCACTCCAGTTCTTCAGTACAAATTCAAGGTTCTTTACTTCCATTTTATGATACTTCATACTTCTGCTCCACTACGTCTCAGAGGGAAATATTGTACGATTTACTCCATTACATTTGCCTGATAACATAACATAACAAAATAGTTACTTTTCACATGACTTTGAATGTCTGTGATTATCTGAACGATCAAGTTCTCCTCTATGACACCATGAAAGTTTTTCTATACAAGATCTTATAGAAAATTATGCATTCATGTAGTTCAAACCACCCGATACAGAGTTAAAATTAGCCGAACTATAAATATCTAGAACCATAAAAATTCAACATTTACATTGAGGTAACTGTAATTTTAATCCAAATATACCATAAATAATAGTAAAACACTTTTACTTTTTGATGACATACTTTTCATTAAGGAAGGTTCTGTATACAGGAACGTTTTCACAGTTCAGACTTTTACTTTATACTATATGATCATATCATATGTTCCATTGGTTTATATTAAACTGTCTGAAACAATTTACAAAGCAGTTAAAATGAGCTTTACCTTGACCATTAATACATCAGTAATTATATTAAAATATAATGAATAAAATAATATAAAGGTTTTACAAGGACCATATTACCATATGCCCTTTATTTGATGTGACACACAGGCAGTTTCCCTCTGACGTCACTTTGCTGCAGTAGAATCTGTGCAGTTCCCCTGTAAAAGAAAAGTCATGTGCTGGTCGATCACATAAACTCTTAAAAACTCTGTAAGCTTTTAGCAGCAAGAGATCAGTCTTTGGTGATTTGGTTCGGTTTAACGTAATGTGTTGAATTAATTAAAAGTTTACAGCTCTCAATTTGGGCCCAAACTGTATCGTTACTGTATGGTGCAATTAAACTAACAGCACTTATCCAGAGGTGTGCTGTTAGCTGTCAAAATTATGACCAAGGAGGAGCAGAGACGCTGGCAGCCAGCGAAGAAAACACAACACAAAAGCCTCACACCTCTGTTATCCTTCAGGCCAGAAACACATGTGGATGAACACAACACAAAGCTATTTGTCTGCTTATGATGCTGGTTTGTGCAAAATGAGATCTCTGGAGACATTTTTACACCAAAGATTTGAAAGAAAGGCCCAAAATGACAGCAGCGTGGCCTCTGCATGCATTAACATTTTTGTTATATTTCTGGCAGGGAAAACAAACCCCATTTCCACATTTACATGCTGTTTCTTTGCTTTTCTTTTCTTTCTTTTCTGTATGCAGAATGAGTCACTCCAAGGCGTTTTCGCTGCAGAGTAAACCGGGCAGAAACTCCCATTCATCAAACAGGTATGTGTGTGTTGTCTTTGCTCACAGGAGGGATGCAGAGAAAAAAGGCCGGTGAGTTATTTTAGCAGTGTTTGGGCTTCCCTCCAAGCCTTCATACCATCCCTGAGCCGTCCTATCTCCCACACAGAGGCCCGGGGGCGGCGAGGGGACGGCAGAATCCCTGCAGGATTAACACAAAGTCCTCTAATGGAGCCTGAGGTGCAGGGACCCTGCACACGGCAACAAAATTTAAAGATCACCACTTGAGCTTTAGGTACTTAGGTTAGATACTCAGCTTGTCTGGCTCCTGGTGTTCAGCAGCAGTGTGGCCAGTGTTTGTGTGCGCTGAAATGACGATTGTTAAAAATATAATTTAGCATCAGGAGTTGGTGAGTGGCTGTCAGCCTGCTACGGTGCTGCTGGGCTGATTTAACTCTCAGTAATTATTCAATTAAGTGTTTTCTAGAGTCTGTGGCTGCATATAAGTTCGGAGTCTGTTTCTGCTAATTTCTAATTATCCCTAATCCTAGTTTAATACTGAATGTGCCCACTTCTGTGCCTGGTTTCTAAACTGCTGCTTCAATTTACGGTCAGAGTCGGAGCCTCTTTCTGCTCGTGGCCTCTTCATTTCAAAACTTTTGCCATAAATTGCAAAGCACTCATTAACTAGCTTCCTAAAACCACATCAGCGCTGACAAGCTATGAGGAAATGGTCATTTGCTGCTGTTTGAACAGGGACTCATATCTTCTGCAAAGAGACAGAGAGGACAAAGAGGTAAAGAGAGATAGGCCACGTCCACCCAAGCCTCCCAAATTCATTCACCCAAACTATCTCCAAGTCATTGGGCATTAACAAGGATCTAATGGGCTAATTGCCATTAGTAATGGTTGTTATCAGTGGGGCTTAGGCGGCCAATCGCCCAGTGTGAAGTTTCTGACCGTGTGTGTGTGTGTGTGTGTGAGGGTCCTCGCCCTGAGGAGAGGCTCTTGGGTAATCCTGTGTTGACCAGAGGGCTTCGTGGTCCATTACAGGTCACGGCTCTAGACGGAGAGTAAACAAATTCCTAACTAACGAGGGATGAGGAGGGAGGAGGCCAACCTTCACACCCTCCTCCTGGAGACACGACCTCTCTGTGTCACGGAGGCAAATCCAGACGTGACAAATTGCTCTTGTTACAGTGTATTTTGGTTTGCCGTGAGTCTCATGTTTTTATTTTTTAAATTGCTTCAAGAAATCCACCCATCTGACTTTTCCAGTACCAATACCAATAGAGATACCTGGAGTTTTGTAATTGGCCGATACAGAGAACTTTTCTGATGTCAGTGATAAATGAATAGGCTGCATGACTCACTGTGTGGGAGTAACTGGGATCATACTTTATGTTAAAGGCCACATCAGGCTGCACTTCTCAAAATGTGACAAAAAAACACAGATTCAACTTCATTGAATTGTTATTTATCATTAAAATATTTCAATCCTGCAACTTTAATTAAAATTATTTAAAATTCATGTGTTTGTAATAACACATTGATCAAGAATGAAACAATAATAAAGCTCTGATAAGTCTTTCAAATCAACCTGAATCTATGCATTCAGCCTCAGTTTGCCTGGTGTAATTGTTTTGGATGATAATAGATGTTTCTAGTGTTAGTTTGTTGAAAGTCTGCTGTTGACTGGTCGCTGGATCTCTTTGCTGTCTTTACATCGAGGACCACAGTGGAAATAAGACTTTGCCATTTTGGTGTTATATTTTCATTTTCTTGTGTTAAATTAAGTAAACAGCCAAACAGCTAGTTGCTCAACTATAACAGGAATTATGGAGGTGACCTTTTCAAATTCGGTTGCAGACAAAACCAGTAGGGCACACCTCTGCCAAGGCCAAATGCTCTGTCCTTCTATGTTCACAAAAAATGATTGTTGTATCCACTCTGTGGGTCAGATCTGCTCCAAAATGCAAAGGCTTCTCTCTTAGCTGGTGTTAAACCCGTCTGCACAGTTTTATGTAAATCAGGCTTGAAGTTTTTCTGTAATCCTGCTGACAAACAAACCAGCAAGCCAAACTAAATTCAAAACCTCCTAGTTACATAACTAATGATGCAAATGTTTGAATATTTTTTTGATAACACCCAATAATAATACAATATGGCTGCTCTTTATGACAGGCAGATTAAAGCCTTTTCTCACCGATGACATGTTGTGATGGTAGCTGGCACTTTCTCACACAGCTCTGGACCTGTAAGAGCTGACTGTGCGGTTTGAGGCCACACAGCATCAGAGAATACATTTAACTATTTGTAGAGCAGATGCAGAGAGGGATAACGCTGAGTCATTGTAGCCCTGAGAAGTTTGTGTAGCTAAAGAGTTAAACTCTGATCCTTTGTTTCCTACAAACGGAGCATTTTCACTTATTTAGAAATGTCCAATGAAATTAAAGACACATATTTACACTAAACAGTCATTTTTAGGTGCTTTCCAGCTATTGTCTGAACACCGTGTCCCATGATGCAATCATCATCTGAAACAAAGAATAAAAAGGATTTGTAAAACACACAGAGAACTTAGTGTAGCAAGAAGTGTTCATTTACAGGGTAATCTCGGCTCAAGCTCAGACATGTTAGTCCTTCTTTATCAGTAATTACACGGCCTCTAAATATAAGCTCAGTTTAACTTCATTTTCACTGTTATTAGTGATTAATCTACCGAATCTTCTGTCATTTACTCATTTTGGTCTCACAGTACAAAAAAAAAAAAATCCAATCACAAGCCAGCAGAACCTAAAGCAACTGTTTCATTTCATCCAACAAACCCAAAGATATTCAGTTTACTGTCATAGAAGACTTAGAAAACCAAACTATTTCATATTATTATTGGAGAAGCAGGAACCACAGATTCTTTGCTGAAAAGATTATACATGAATTAATTATAAAAATATTAGATTTTTAATTTCAGTCAACATAGGCTGTATTGTCAGCTATACTTCAGTCAAATGTAGTAAGTTTTATCTGCATGGTTAATTTTGTCATGCTTATTTTCTATAAATATAGAATGAAAAGTCTGTTACTCAGAAACTACAAGGAGCACAATCAAGTATTGAGCATCTATAAACCCGTGACAAGTTGAATATCAAAGATATTCACATGTATGTAATGAAAAAAAGTAATAAGAAATACATTAATAAACACAATGTCAGTGGGTTTTTCCCCCCAAAACTCAGATTAAGACTATTGATAAAAGTATGATCTAAAAAACACACTGTTAGAAACTTGCTCAAACTATGTCTGCACCAAAGATTTTAGACCAAACAGAACAAACGTGGTTGCATTTTACCTTAAAATAGTCAATATAGTCTTAATGTTATCTGAATACTATGAAATATATGGTAAACTCTTTATTTTAATGCCAGCCCCTAGTGGCAAACTAAAACACCAGCAGGTGATTTTACTGGAACCTTTTAGCGTGAATACCAAACACTTTACAGCCGGCTCTGCACATCGTTTGACACTTCCTCTCGTCCTGCGCTCCACACCTGGTTTACACAAGCAGCCGCTGACAGTGGATTGTTTCCTTCACGTTAACATGCAGATCAGATAAGGACAACATTCCCGCCCTCGCTAAGACTCTGGAAAACAGTCACTCACAAATCCATCTTCTCAGACGGTGACAGCAGTGGGAAGTAACTCTGCCGTGTTACACAACTTCTGCCAGCTCGTCTTCAACTCATGTAAACATGGCCGCCTTAAATCCTCCTGTAAGCAGAGATGATGCTGAAATTTAAATTGTAACTGGAGCATTCCTCCTAACTGACACCCTATATTTCTATCTTTGTCTAAATTTAACGCTGGTCTTGGTTTTTTTTTGACAAATTGACCTTAGTGACCTTGGTGACCCTGATTAACGTGACCTCAGGAATTAAACCCAGACAGAAATCTGATTCCTGAAGTGTGAGCGAGCACATTCCTCTCTGTTCCACTTCATTATCACATGGTTTCTGACTAGTAAACATAACCTCAATGTGTGCAGCTCTGTGACATCATGGTGAAGGATTTTTGGATTCTGGTTCAAGATTTTTAATTGACCTCATGCTGCAGTTTGGAGCTGACTGTAAAGTTCCCTCCCACCGATTTTTATTAGTTTGAGTTTAGATGACTCATTTAAATCTCAAATCATATTTAGGACAACATTGTTGTACATGAAGAACATGCTGTATATTGCTGTGTTCTGAGGCAAAATAATAGTTTTTGGATATCAAAACATCAGGTAGATCTGAATAACAATCTGCTGAGGCTCCATTCACAAAAACCTGATCACTGAAAAAATAATCTGCTGGCTAATGAGCTGCTTGGCATTTTTTAATCTCTCATAAACAAGTCAAGGCTCCGTATTACAGTTCATCAACTCTCTGTTTAAGTATTAAACTGTCTAAATTCTTGATAAATTATATCTCGACAGCTATTAGATGGATTGCTCTGAAATGTGGTTCAGACATTCATGCCTTTCTCAGTATGAATTTTAATTGTCTTAGGTGATCCTGTCACTTTCCTTCTAGAACCTCCATCTGGACAAAATCAAACATTTCCCATACTTTGGTTTAATATCATCATCATGCCTTCTTAAAGCTGGAGTGGTGAACTTGAATTCTCATTTTCTTGGATGATTCTGAGGACTTTCCATCATATCTGCTTGCTGGTGCGCTGTCCAATTTGCATACTTGGTTACCAATCAGAGAGCCAGAAAAACCAGCTGCGCTGTGAAGAACTAACAGACTCAGAGAGACGTTGACTCTTATTCTTATTCCTGTAATGTAATATTAATCTGTCACAAGCTTTTTATGTATTTTATTTATAACCCTCCATGCAGAAGAACTCATCCCTGACTTTAGCATTTAATAGGCATGCTGTGTTACACACTATAAGGACAGTATACGTATAATGTTCAAGTGTCCATAAAAAAGCTCATAAATACCTGAAATCTTTTTTTAAAATTGTGAAATTTAAGGAGGTGATTCTCACCATATATCTCTTTGAGAAACCATCCAAACTCTTCCACACTAGCCGTGGAAAAACCCATTATCAATGTTTATGTAAATCTGGAGAAAACGTGACTCAGAGTGACATTATCTCTTACACAGTTACAGATGTAAAACACAGATCTCAGATCAGATCTTCAGGTCTGACATGGTGGCCTCAGGCCTGTAAATACTCATTAAACAATCTTACATTTTTTACACTTTTTTTTTACACAGTATGGACACACACTTTCTCACGCACACATATTACAACATCCCCCCTGTCACTTCAGAACAATGACTCCAGCTCTTTAGGTTTTCAGACGGACGCCCCGGAGCGGTGTCTCCCCCTGACGCCACACATGTCATGCTAACATGTCACCCATGTCAGCTCTGTTTTAACACCTTGGGGATGATGAGGGCGGAAACGCAGCAGTCCGGCTGACAGACAGCCTCCTCTGACCCGACTTTCACCGCTAGCCTTCCTGTAAAGGCTGTGATGCACCAGCTAAATATTGAGACAAAGTTAACTCCGCTCTCAGAGATTTGTGAGCATGACGTGTGAACAGTAGCTGTAGACACTGATGTAGTGGCATTACAAAAAAAAACTTGTCAGCCAATTGACCTCTTTATTTGGGGTCAAACAGTCATCAATTTAAAAAACACGATCAACTGTTATTATTTCAAACTTCTATTGATTGATCATGCATTGTGCGACACTGTATTTTTTAGGTGAGTCTAGTTGTTTATTAGTTAATAGCAAATTAATTAACTTGAACTAATTTGTTGCCATTTTCTGGTTCAAGCTTCTCAAAACCTAAATTTGAGGATTTGTTGTGGCGTCCTAATGTCCATTGAATGTTTTTGAGTTTTTGTCTGTTTGTTGTTCAAAAACAGCAACTTGATCTTTATGACATCTGATATTAACTATTGATTAATCAAATTAAAAGATAATCATGAATGGATTGAATCCGTTATGTATTAAAGCCGTTATTTACCAGTGCGGTGCGAAATTGTAGTGTAGGAATTTCCATAATGCTGACAACTCTGCACACAAGAGCTGGAGCGAACTATCTATCTAGCTTCAGTACATGGCTTTTATATGTTGGGCATGGAAGCTAATATTACTTACAAGACCAACTCAGAGTCCTTTTATTTCACTCTGCAATAACTCAAAGCCAGTCCGAGGTCTGCAGCCTCTTGCTCGGTCACTCTTTCCTTTTCTCTTCTTGGCTTCCTCGGTCAGCGTCCTTTTTCTGTCTCTTTGCGGCTACAATGACGTCCATACAGGCTGATGAACCTGGTTCTGTTGCCTGCCAAAGGACTGTAACACTGTTATATGGTCTCGCATCTTTTTGGTTATCTTGAAACAAACAAAAGCACTTTAGTTCGGAAACGTTGTGATTTTGTTTAAATGCTATCAGTTGAACATGTTCACTGTTGCTGTGCTTAAAGTCACTGCAGAATTTCAATTCATTTTTGTTAAACACACTGATCTTCCCCTAACCTTAACCAGGTGCTGTGAATGCCTAAATATAACCATAAAAATACTCAATCATGCCTTAGTTGTTATGAGTGAATCTTGCAGGAAAAACATACATTGTCAGCGAACATTTTTAGCAGGTAGCAGGGAGCAGCTGAGCCTCTGTCCTCTCTGCAGGACGAGTGTGGGATTGTTTGTTTAGAAAATGCAGCGTTTGTTGAGTCTTTCATGACAAGCAAACACACTGAACTTCATCACCGTCCAAACACGAGAGCAGGTTCCATGCTATGCTGTGATGAGAGAAAACATCATCATCTGCCAACAGGGAGACACACACGAACACACAAACACACTTTTTTCCTATTACTCTCCTCTCTCAGATATTAATAACACATATCTTTCATGATAAATTATTAAACACCTTCTTCCTTGGCATGCAGGCCTTTAAATTGATCAATAACCAGCACATGTAACCTCCCTGCTGTCACAAACAGTCAGTAATGATCCCCAGCCGAACTGTTTGCCGCGATGGTTTTCTCTCTCTGATAAGCACACAGCTTCATTCCTGTCGCAACACAACGCCAAGAGGTAACCATTCACCAAGAGTCAACAAGACCCCTCGACAAACACAACATACACAGGTATGCATATAAAACTACACGCTGGAATGTGTCAGAGAGACAGAGCAGGTGAACGCAGGTCGATCCTGAGTGTGTGGCACATGAGGCAGAAGGGAGCAGGAAATGTTAACTTCTAACTTTAGCAGAACCTTCTCTAAACTTTAAGCTTATTTCTAATTGCATATGTTGAAAAAGAAAAATAAGAAAAAAGTAATACATGTCTTTTTCAGTGGTAAAACAAAAGAGCTGTTGAAAATTTTATTAATTTAAAGCTGATTTTAATATGTATTACTGCAGACCTGATCACTTATCATACAGTAAGACATTTGTTAATAACTTAAAGCATATTCATTATAATTAGGAATAAATGGTGAGTAATTGATCAAAGGTCATGCATTTTCTAAGTCATTAATGAATCGAATTGTTGAAGTCAAACAGTCCATTAAAAGGACCTTTCTAGTGAATTTAAGAGCAACTCAACTCTGAGCTGAAGCCAGTGTTTCACTGCCCTCTGTGGTTAGAATTAAGTTTCAAGCCTCTCTGACCCTGTCTCACCTGGAACCACACCCAACCAGCACACTGACACACACTGTAGTACACTCCTACATAACTGCAGCAAAGTGAGAGAACGAAAAGACATTTGTGGTAGAGAGGGATGTAGGGGATTCTTTTTTACAACCAAAAAGTTGCTCTCATAGATTTCAAGGACTATAAAGACTTTAAAGAACTTTGTCTCATCAAAAGATGTTTATCTTATCTTTTTTTGTTTAATATGTGGGAAGATATTTGAGCCAGCTGACTGTTTCCATTTGAATTTTTTTTTTAAATAGTAATTGAGTATACTGTACACTGTATATGTTGTTTTATATTCTGATTATGAAATCACATTTTCTGCATGCACAATGTTAACGATAGGATAATGTTAACATTTCAGGACATGTTGATCTCCTGCAGCCAGTAAGGGTGCTCATTTTGGAAACGTTCCTGTGGGTCATATTTGCGGTTAGAAACAAATGACATTTCAGGTCGTATGGTTTGGAGGACTTTGTTTTTGCTCAGCTTATTTCCCTGATAACTTAAGATGTGGATATCTGTTGATTCAAATCCTTCGTCCAGTTAGAATAGATAGTTAAAATGACCAATATTTTAAAGGTGTATTGACAACTAGACACACTTAAACATGCACAAAGGAGATATGGAACCACTGACGGCATTACCTTGACTAAAATTAAAGATTTCTCAAAATATATAACATCGGTCTTGTCATTTTATGACATTTAATGCAGAAAATTAAAGGGTTGACTAATAACATTACCCAAAACCAATGACACTCTTGGTTAACTCACCGTCCCATTGTAATGTACGACTGTTTATGTAGTGGTTTAGTTTATTGTTGAATTTATAAAGTGAGCAGACAATATTTATCTACTTGAGGGTCAAATGAGCACACAGACCAGTCAGTGGTGTCATGCCATGTGTTTGCCCTCCTAATGCCACAGCAAACAGGATGACAGAGAGGACAAAGACTTCACCAGCTCCACACAGCACATCCAGCCCTGTTAGCCAAATATCACACACACAGTCTGTACAGAGATGCTCTCTCACACACACACACACATGCAGCATCACAGCACAGATTCCATCACTGCGTCTCATCGTTGTGGCAGTAAATTAGACATTCTCTCCTCAAACAGCATATGTTGTTAATAAGAAGTTAATAGAGACTCAGATAAATACATCTGCAGATGGATTCTTCAGATTCTTTCCTCCTGTGTGTGTGTGTGTATGCTTACAAAGTGTCAGTGATTACCCCGGTGTAATCAGATGGTGAAGTGACCACAGTGTGTCTTTCAAGCCTCCCTCTCTCTCTCTGGGTCTATCAGCAGCCGAGAGGGATGAAACAAATCTCATAAATACTATCATTGAGGAAGGGAATGTACCTTAACAAGGTAACTCTAGAGGCCGCCTCAGCGCAGCCAATGTGGACCAGCTGTGCAGACTAATCTGTTACCTTACAGGGGATTTGGGGCGACCATGTCAAGTTTAATTGAGCATTAATTACAAACAGTGCAATTTCCCAATGAGATGGATCTGCTGCGTGATTAGGGGGGACCCTGATTTGGATTCACTGAGTCTCGTTTTTCTCTCTCTTTGGTCCCTCACACTCTTTCTTCCTGTTGGTCTTTTGCTGATCTCTGGTTACATTGTGTGGGTTTAGGCCTCCATTTTTTTTTTTAGCTTTTTTTTTTTTTTTAAAGGAATAGCTGGAAACTTATATGTGAATTTAGTTTGAAACGAAACTTATTTTGAAAACTACCATCAAAACACAACTTAATTATAATCATTAAGATATTTCTGTAGGCTCTGGATCTCAAACCTAAACGACAGAATAGACCGTTTGTCAATACCACCCATAACGACACATATAAACATTTGTTAAAAGCAGCAAAGTACTGTGGAGCTTTCTTAAAATAGCACACACGTCATTATATATACACAAACAGTTTGCGGTTGTAAAAATGCTGCAGTTTCTGTGAATTTATCCTACAAAATCACTGACCTAGGTTTCGGGTAAATAACATCCTGGTTAGGAGTTATAAAGACAGTTTAAAAGGTAAATAAATTTATCTAAATGCCAGAAAATAAGTAGCTACAAGGGTGACGTGACTACACTTTAAACTTTTAATGTACCTTTATTGAAGTTAATTAATAGATTTTTGGGAAGTTCTGTTTTTATTGTTTAATTCATGTAACTTGATTTTAAAATGTTGCCTTTTATTTTTAAAGATTTCTTTAATTTTTTTTATATCCTATCTTGGTTCATCTGCTTTTATTTATGTTTGATCTAAAAAGCGGTGGGAGGAGTCACCTCATAATCAGGAAAAACAACCTGTGGTGTGTGTTATGACAGCACTGTGCCTCGGAGGTATCGG
>CAFUXE010000393.1:972671-987520 GCA_903364295.1 Serranus cabrilla
CGGGGGGAGGGAGGCATGCCGAGGAGGAGGGAGAGCAAGAAGGAAGAGGGGAGGAAGCAAAGCAATTAAAACCAGATTCACACCACTGCTTTAAGGGATACCTTGACTTTTTGTTGGTTGGTAACTTTAACTTTATCTGTATTAAAGCTTAAAGCACGCAGTGAGTAAATGCTTAATGTATTTCCTGTGCAGTGACGTGCATCTTAATGTCTTAATGCAGACTGACAGCTCTGTGTGCAGACTCTTATGTATCATCTCATGGACAAAAACACTGCTACAAATGTCTTACTGCTTACTGTTATTTCAGCATTAGTCAGCATGAAATCAGACCTCTATACTTACTTTCATTCAGTACCAACTTACACATGATGAATCTATGTATAGAGGGCTGATTTGCATTGCATTTCATATGCAACTAAAAAAAGGTCAAAACAGGACAGCAGGTCTGCAGGGGCATTGATTAGGACATGCTTAATTATTTAAAATGTCAATGGAAAGAGCCCAGATAATTAGGACCACACAGACAAATGGCTTCAACTAAGAGGACACAAGCTGAAAGCGACCAACAGGGACACGGATAGAATGAGTACTATTAAAAAGGTCGAATATTCTAAAACAACAAAATCAAAATGTCAAGGTATCCTTCTAAATTTGAAGGATTATTGATGCATGTGCCACATCCTGTTAGTATCTGGGTCCAAGATTCATTAGTCATCTGCTGTACAAACGCCACATTTACCCTCTGAGGATTTAAACTTGCTGATAAAAGGCCCAAATCATAAAGCAAAACGAAGCAGTGAGAGTGGAAGCAGTGACAACAGAGCCGTTATTTGGCGTGTGTGTGACTGAGACTCAGCACTTGGGCAGGAAAAGTGCAGTTACGATAATTAAGTCTATAAAACAGAAAACAGACTAGCTTTCTATCCGCGGGTTCATTATCTAAATCAGTGGGAGGTTAACAGGATCCATTTGATTATCTTTCACTGCTTTCAAACAGCTGCTGGATTCTGTGGCTAGCTGCACAATCGAGCCATTTCACTAATAAAGTTATTTTTTTAAATCAATGCAATCCATGTGGGGACGTGTATTAACGTTGCCATAAGCCCAGACAGCCGAAACTGTGATAATTCATTGCATTTAGAAAAAGAAAAAAGGATCATTTGTAAATATATTTACAAACATATTTTCTGACACCACAGACTAATGTTTTCCAATGTTCCTAAAAGATCAATTAATTTATACTGAAAATTAATTCTGCAACCACAAACTAGTGTTGAATAATATATTAGCATTAGCATATGCACAGGAGATCAGGGCATGCAGCGCCATTAGCAGCAGTTAAAGCCACAAGTGAGCTGAAACGTTGAGCTCTGGAAGTAAATTTCCCACATTTGTTCTTCTACAGAGGGCATTTCATTTTTGGATTTGATTAATAGAGTTTTTATGAATCATTCGTTTCTATCCTGTTGTTTTGAACCTGTAGAACTATGCTACCCACAAGCTTTCATCAGAGGCAAAAACAATCAGAGGACGCTGTTGAAATGATACTTCTCCAAACGTCTGTCAGTGCATAAACACAGCACACAATATTATGAATTTTTAAGCACAAAGACAGTGCACAGGAGCCCAAATCATGATAAATCAGCGATAACTATCATTTATCATCACTGTTTGGGAATCAGTGACACTTCTTGCATCATTCTTGAGTCATTCACTCTCTTACACATGTCAACCCCCCCTACCTTTTAAAACTCAAATCAGTTTTTATAAGCTTCTGATCTTGATGATCTTGTGATCTTGATACTTGAACATTCAAAAAAAAGGCTTGGATGCGACTTTCAGGCAAATTTACTTCCATGTTTCAGTTCAAATAAAAAAGGATAAAAAGAAGTGTTTATGCTCAGCAGGACCAAAGCGAGGGGAGCTTACAGATCAGAGATACACTCCACAACACAGCATTCATGGATGCTAAGTGCATTGTTTCTCTCAGCACAATAAGCCCTGATATGAATTCAGATTCATTACACCAGACCTGTTAAGAGGTACAGCGTGATGGAAACGTACATTTATATCACAAACAGCTTCTCCTCAACTAATGAAACATTATCACATCATCAGTATTTGATTGATTTCACCCTTTAAATGTGGTTCAGTTATGACATAAACTTTTATATAAAAGACTCAACGAATCAGTTGTATATTTTTAGGAGGCAGCTCTCCCGGTTTGTAATCTTATGTTTGCAGCAGTGTTTATAATTAAAACCCCTGTGGCTGAGAAGAGTACAAAACATTTCTTTGGTTTAGTGTAGTTGCTCATTGAGAATGAGATTTGATGGAGTATAGCACTGCATTTTAAAGCAAGGTTTGGACGGTCAATTGCAGTCTTAATATGCAACACGTGTATACAATATATCTGTATACGTCATCTTTCATGTACGCCTGTATGAACTCTTTTTATAAGAATGTCAGCAACAGCTTAGCCAACTTGATTCTAGAGAGAACAGCCGTGTTTTCTCTGCCACTGGAAGACTTGGCCAGTGCCTAAGTATTTTTTTTTATCAAGCCAAATGAACAGAAAAACCTATGCTGAGCTTAATAAAAAAAGTCCAAACCACGAAGGAACTGGGTTGGCACTATTGTGTGCGATAATAAATGGATGGCTCTTAATATCCCTGTGCCAAATGCTTATTATTCATTGCAGTTCAATGTTTGTTCAGAGCCCAAGAGTCCAATAATTCTAGGACATTTGTATTTGTAAGTCATCAAAGATTTGTCTAGAACTCTAACTTATTGCACGCCTTATTTCAGCCTGGCATAATTTAGTCCTGACCTAAATCATTCAACCGAAACTCACCTGTAGTTTATTATGTATTAAGCTTGGACCCGTCTGTCTTTTTCTAGAGAGGAAACTGACCTTCTGACCCAGGAAGAGGCTCTTGGTGGAGAGCACAGTGAAGCTGTCGACTGTAGATCCGTCTGTGGTGCTGTCTGCCGACGCCGCCTTGCTCACCTCACCCTGCTTCTGTTGAGGACACACAATACATGTTGACACAAGCTGACAGAGGGTCAGCTACAGCTCCACTGCTGAAGCTGGTAACCTCTGGTCTCAGTGCAGGACTGCCAGATTTTTCTTGGTTGTGAATAGTTATTGCCTATCAAACATTTCAAAACTGTTAACAAACCTTCTCTTCTCTCCACCATTACAAAACAATATAAACCATTTAACCTGTAACATCCTCCCTCACAACCTAGTTCTTACTTTTGCAAATTCCTATTCTTTGTTATGTGTTAACAGCATTTAAAAACACATCAGGATGAAGCTGAATATGAGCATCAGCCCAGATGTTAACAGGTTATCATGTTTCTATTTAAAAAGAAATGCTGGACAGTTACCTTTTATTTATGTCTCTGTCTCATGTTCTCACACCAAAGTTACAGTAGTTAGGGAAAGGTCACATTGTTCTCATTTTTCACTACGTGTGTGTGAATGGCATAGTTACACAAATGACAAACTACAGGACTGAATGCCCAGAACGATAAAACAGGTTATTCCAGACATAAGTAGTGGTAACAGGTTTTAAAATGACATATCAATAGAAGTGCACTCGAGTGGCATTTCCAGCTGATTTTAATTGGAACATGGCAAGCTTGTAAATCCATCAGCGTACCCATCAACATGAAACTGTGGAGTGATATTTTAAGATCAATCCCTAAACAAAGTCTCTCCTGCTCCTTTTTCTACTGTCCTTCTCTGACTTTTTCTTCTGTCTGTGCACGAGCACAACTGTGGCTCTTGCTGTTTGGCTGAAATAGTGTTGTGTGGCTCGGTCAAAGCCACTTTGTTTGTTTCCAATTTAGAGAGCCAGGGCTGTGTATGAACACCAGATTTATTTTCAGTGCATACACAGAGTAGCTAGCGAACCTTGAGGAGATATTTGTTGAATTTTTTTAAATCCGTATTGGATTACAATTACTAACTCCACTTTTAATCACGGGTGTTTAGTGATGAAACATTCTCCAATTTCAACTTCTTACATTTGACCACAACTTCATTCAGTGCTGATGACAACCACCAGACTCCACATGCTCACATGCAGCAATACCTTTGCCTTAGCTCCGCCCTTTTTCCCACTCATTTTCTTGGCCGCTGTTTTTTTGACTGGCTTGGGTTTCTTCTCTGGAGCGGGTGACACGGGTGTCTCCAGTTTGCCCTTTGCTCCTCTCTTCTTGGCCAGCAGCTCTGGATGGATGTTGGGCAAGACTCCACCTGCTGCGATGGTCACTCCTTTCAGCAACTGAGACAGGAAGAAAAAAGTTCAGAAATGAGTTTGAAGGGTCCAACACCGCCTTGAAGGTAAGAAATCTAAAAACTTGATTTAGAAATAGTGGGAAATGTTGTTAACAGAGAGCAGTGAAGCTGAGAGTAAAACACACAGGAAGGAAGCGTGACGTTATTACTCCTCTATATCTTTATAAGGTTAATATTTTACTGCTGTTTAATGATGTAAATGTACAGCCCCTTTAAAATAAACGTGACATATTATCAAGTTGACATAAAAGCAACATGTCTAAAAATGTTTTTTTCAGATCCGTGCAGCAGCTGACCTGGTTTAACTCCTCATCGTTGGCGATGGCCAGCAGGATGTGTCGTGGTGTGACGCGACCCTTCTTGTTGTCTCTGGCTGCGTTACCTGCCAACTCCAAGATCTCAGCTACATGGGTGAAAAAATATACATTAATATGTTTTTTGTGGAGCACAGTGGATCAGAAAATCAGTTCGTACCTCTGAATGCTGGAGTAAACTTTGTTAACAATACTAGACTCTCATACTATGTAATTTAGTAAAGTAAAAGAAATACACACACAGAGCAAATCTCTATAACTTGACTGGAAGGGAAAGTGTGCCTCCAAATATTACACATAAACTTAACCCTTCATATCTCTGAGCTGAAGCTCAAGTTAACAATTTAGTTTTAAAAGTTCCCCATTTATAGAAGTTATCTCTTGGTTGCATTACTTTCTGCCTGGAATCTGCATAGATGCCACTTAATAATACTTTTTCTTTTTAAATATTACTGTATATTTTTGTCATAATGAAACATTGAAAACACCTCAACAGCTTATTTTAAATTTAGATTCCTACAGGTAATATAAAGTAGCTCTTCTTAGATCTATTAATATTCACTGTCATATGAGCCTTGCTTGAGAAGAAAATTGCTCAGCAGCCAACAGTACAGTCTGTAATAAGTAAGTTCTCCTCAAATATGTTGTTTTTTGTATTTTATTTTATCATCCTCTCACCAGTTAAATACTCGAGAACAGCAGCCAGGTAAACAGGGGCTCCCACCCCGATGCGATATTTAGGCAAGCCCCTCTTGATGTAACGCAGCATGCGTCCCACGGGGAAGATCACCCCGGCCTTGGTTGACCGGGACGTCTTGGTCGACTTCTTCTTTCCTCCTCGGCTGGACATGGTGCCTGGACCGCTACCAGTGTCTGGCTCTGCGGGGACACAACAACCATGATCTATTAACAAGTCTGAATATGACTGATTTACTTTATGGTGAGTAAAATATCAAAAAAGCAGTAATACAGTACTGAGTACACTTTACTTCTTATGTCTTAGCAAGATGTAACAGCTGAGGCTACAACAGAGTTAATATTTCCCCAACAGGAAGGCTGCGGGCATGCCCAATTTGCCCAGATGAAACCCAGGGATTCTGTTGGGACATGTCTCCCACAGGAAGTGATGAATCAACAGAAAGATAGCAATAAATACACAGAGGGCTCTTAGACTGGGTCTATCTTTGTCTCATTAAATAATTTAAAAACATCAATTCTGGCAATGCAAACATACCAAAACAATATTTCTCTGATGGATTTCTGTGCTGAATGAGACAGGACACATTCAAATAAGTATGACATTAATGAATGGAATCGGTTTTCAAGATACTTTTACAACAAACCTAATTATCATTCATTGATTCAAGCTTTAGTTTTTAGAGGTTTCATACGGTTAGACCCATTAAAATGTTTGTTGTTTTGTAAAGCTCATACATTCTCATTTAACACCCCAACGCCCATCTCTAAACTATCTTACTTAATGTAATAATAAAGAATATTAATGTTATTGCATTCAGGGGCAAGCTCCTTCAGCAGTAAGTTATTTGTTTTCATTCTGTTAATAACTACTAATCCCCTTGATGCATGAGAATATCAAAGTTTCAACATTTACTTTACCAGAATTTCATATATTTATATTGATTCCCTGCCCAAGATCAACATCAGGCTTTTTCTGTGTTGCCCTCAGGCCAGAGAGCAGCTTAAATGTCACACTGGCTGCAGGAAGACATGGATCATTATAAGAGCTATGGTGCTGTCTGATCACCGCTGCGAACTGATACATTATTAATAACATGTGTCATTAGCATCCTGATATCATGGGAATGATCGCTTATTAAATCTAAATATGCATGTGGCTATTCATTTGTGGGTAAAACTCCAATATAAACTCTCGTCTTTCAAGCAAAGCCCCTGGATAGTTTCATGACATGTAAAATAATTGTGATAGAGATCATTTTTTATTGTACCAGATGCAGAGACCAATTACCCGCCTGATACTGATAATTAACTCGCCCTACCAAAGGCCAGACTGTTTCCTAAAAGCTGCTGCAATGCAAGCATTTCACACGATACATTACACCATATGAAACGCAATATTAACCGTAGCGATTAACCGTCAATAACGTTATTAACGACCAGATAAAAGACACATCATCTGCGGCATTTCTCCACTCCGGACAGGTGTAGGTGGGTTTAACCGCCACACTGGGTATTTCTTTCTGCTGGCCACTGACAACGATTTCCGCATGTCAACAGCCCGCCGGATGTCTCGCACATGTAAATGTATTTTATTCACAGACCGAGTGACTACAACAACGGCAAAAATCGAGCTGTCAGACGACCTCAGGACATTTTCCTGTTCAGGTCAGCGAGCTTTCGAGTGGAAATAACCCCGGCGGAGCGGCGGCAGCTGCCCGCTCCACCTTCCTCCCCTCCCTGCCTGTCAGCTCCAGCAGTCTCCGCTCTCGGCCTCCATGCCAGTTAAAACACGAAATGGCAACGTTAACGGCTCAGTTCTGTGAACGGAGACCGACTCAACCGACAATAAGAGCCTATACTTAACCTAACACTACGGTGTGCAACCCCGGTGGATTACTTACAAAACACAGTGGAAAAAAAATGTCTCCGGTTCTCTGGGAACAAGCCTGGGCAGTGTCCTCGACTCCCACAATCCACAGCGAGTTGCAATATCGGAGCGAGCCAGCGCTGCCCGCGGAGCGATGCAACTACTGGAGAGAGCAAACCTGCTGAATGTGAATCTGCTGCCGAGATGATCCTTAACCCTTTACACCTTTACTTTGTGCAGGAAAACACGTGGTTTGTACTGGAAATGCTGACCGTTTCCCCTGCAGGTCGATGTTACGGTCACATTTAGATTATCTGACAGTCCCATTTTATAAATAGCGTATTTTACTGGTGTGCACTCAAACCCCTCTGACCAGGTGTGACTCTAATTATGGGCACCTTGTACAAATACTCCCCAGCTCCAGATAAATCTGCATTATCACCTCTAGGACATCTTACAGTGTTTTTATTATTTATTTTATTTTTATTTTTTAATTTAATAATCATGTCCCATGATAATATACAAAGAGCAGTCATTATTGCTAGAGAATAAAAAAATCAAGTGATTTTGGACCCTGACACAAAGGATGGGAATTATGGATTTATTTATGAATAAGTCATTTATTATTATTTATTATGCATGGTAACGACAGCACTCAATTTGACCAAAGTGAATTAAACTGATCATGTAAATAAAAAATTAAAAAATAAAACTTGAGGCAAAAATATTTGCAAGTTTCCGGGATATAGGGACGAGAAAAAAGGAAAGAGACAGAAAGAAAATAACAAAGAATTTTAGATGTTTGTGGGAATTTTTAGATCTGCACGTCCGTTGCTAGCTATCTAACAGCTAATTTCCTAATCTTAATAACAATGGCTGTTTGGGGTGAATTAACAAATGCAAAATTTAGCAGGATGAAAATCACGTTACTTTTTGCTAAAACATATTAAAAATCTACAGCTATGTGGCATAGTGGTGCTTTGAGCTAAATGCTAACATCACCATGCTACAAATGTCAGAAGGCCAATGTTGAGTCTTACTTAGCGTAGCATTGACTTATTAGCCCCTTAGCACAAAGTTTGGCAGAGACCTGGTCATGTCATTAGTTTTGCAGATATGTATGCATAAACCACCAAATTATTGGCAAATTAAAATTTTACCAGATGATGATGCGAGAGCTAGAAGAAAAAAAAATCAGTTCACCCTGAGGGAGACATGAATGTCTGTAAAAAGAAATTGTGAAAATCCATCCAATAGTCTGGGATATTATTAAAATTTATTTCAATAACAGCCTAAAATGTGAACCTGTTGGGGGTGCTAGAGGAACAGTAAAAGGGTTACCAAGTCATTTCGTTTGATTCTGTGGGCACCATGAATATCTGTACATAATTTAAAGGAAGTGCATCTGATAATTAATGATATGTACTTGAGTCTGGACCAGAGGTCTGACATTGCCATCATGTGGCGTCTTTGCACATTGTAAATTTCAGCCTTGATAAAATAAATACATGTTATAAATAGGCTAGCATGAGATATAGTTAATGTGCAGTAGATGTAAAATATGGGAGGACAACAAAAAAGCAGGTGAAACAATTCCAAAATGTAACATCAGACCGCTCCAGCTAATGTTGTGCAGCCACTGTAATGAAACAGGTAACCTTTGATACCTGCTTCATTGATTCTGACAGAGAAGCCAAAGCAATCAGTTTCACAAACTTGCTGACATGCATTTACAATGGTCTTGATTGTTAAGTAAATATTATAAATGATTGCCTTAGTGTCTCTTACATCATGAACTCAGGTGACCAACACAATACCATTATACACATGCACACAGGTAGAGCAGCTAAACACACAGTGATCAACAGATAATGGATAATCAAAGTTGATTAAGTTTAGTAATTAAAAAAGTATATTCTCCTTATCAGCCCAGTCTCTCCTAAGTAATCAAAAAACGTTGTTATTTTTGGCACTGACACATTACGTTCTTAACTGACTCCTCTGTTTCCAAGAGTCACGAGATGTATGCTTGGAAAAGCACAGGTGTTACTTTAACATCGAGACAACAATGTCTTTGACTCTGTTTTACCAAAGTTAATCATTTATTTTTATTATTTGCAACCCGCTTTTCCCTACTTGTACATGTCAGAATTTCCTCATTGAAAATGACCTGTTATCATTATTATTATGCCCCATCGTTAAAACAGAAACTGTAATTTATTTCCAAATGTTCGGTTAAACTCAAAGCAATGCCAAAAAAAGCTCCCCCTCATTTTGTTTTGAAGGTGAAGTAGGTTTGCATCTCCTTCATTAAATAATTGTATTCATTCAAATGAAAACTGAAGACAAATCCTAAATTAAAGCACACAAGCATTCAAATTACCAAATGGCTTGTGGTAAATGCAAATCGAATCACAGTCCTGGCTTCACGGCCCTCAGAGTGTCTGTGAAGGGCAAGTGACAGATGTGTGCCAAAACCCAGCAGCACACTGATGCAGTGGCAGCAACTTCACACCAGAGGTCAGACCTGAGCTGTGCATTAAAACACCACTTCATGCAGGTGCACTACCTGCTCATAGGTGGTGAAAGTGAGTGAAAGCTTCTATTTGCAGCCTGGAGCTGTCATGTAGATAACATAGGCTCCTATCTGTGTGGAAGCATGCAGTTATCCTATGTGATCAGATTAGATAACATCCTTGTCATGAACATTTTCTCATGTTCTGCAGAAAAGGAATGAAACTAAAGATTATGGAGATGAAGTTTACATGTAGAACACAAACAAATCAATCAATTTAAATATCACATGATATATAACTATGCAATGTTTTAGTCAAAGGTTTAATATAGAATGGTAAACTTATACTAAATACACATCTGCCAGTTCATTGGTTTTACTGAAAAGCATTGAAAGTGACTCACTTTATTTATTTATGTAATTACAGCACATGATAGACCGCAGTCATGCAGAATTGTTTGCCGCAAATCTTATGACTTGGCTTAGTCAAATTTGGCATGTGTGGAAAATTTCAGAGTGAGTTCTGGCGCCCCCTCATGGATATATCTGAGAATAGATGTGACAATCTGATAATGATAACCCTGATAATGTGAGGTAAAATCTGTTTTGATTTACCCAACTATGACAGAGTTATGCTTTATAACAAAATCTGTTCAGTTATATACCGGGACAGTAGACTAAAGTGGTTACAGATAGGTACATCATTAATGGAATATTAGTTGGTATAAAATATCACAACCAGTCTTAATAATATAAAAGTAGCATACCTTGATCTGTGGGCTTGATATAATGCCATAAAATGTGTCATAAATCTGTACTGACCTGCCCACCTTCAAAAAACTTAGAAAAATTCACCTCTCCAAAAAGCTTTTGATGTTTGACTGCTTTAAATTGTTTTGTGTTATATTTCTGTGTTCTTGCGAGACTGTGTTTTTAAAATTTTATTACTACTACTACTATAAATCTATTTCAACATTTTCTCTCCACATTCATTAAAGGGGGTTTCTGTGGTTGAGTCATGTCCCAGTGTGCAAAGTCATTTTTACATAATGATTATGGAGGACTGACCCCCTGTACAGTAATGATGGGTGATAGTGGAGCCACATGTTGTAGCAGCAGACATGCCTGGAGGTTATCTGGGTCTGGGTCAGGTTCAGGGACTGTTAAATGATAGCTGAGGGAGATGTTATTGATGAGGAGAAGGCAGAGAACACTGCAGTCATCAGTATTCACATGTAAAGCTACGATAGTCGTATACTGTATTACCAAACGGCACGTTGGAGTTCGGTTTAAACATGTCTATTGCTAAAATGTATCCTGCTTTGTACTGAAAACCTCCATCCCCTGAAAATGGTAAAGGTTTTTCTTTGCTTTTGTTGTTGTTTTTTTGCACAAAAAAAAAAGGAAAAAAAAGAAATGAACTGATGTAAACTCACTAAAGTTGGAGTGAATTTCCCTTCTATGCCAACAACATTGATTTTGATACATTGCCAAGCCAATTAGAGGACGGCCCATCCACTGGAGGTTTCCAGGAACGCAGCCATTTCTGTGTGGAGGCCCAGGGATATGTCAGTAGCTTTTGAATAAGTGCATTTTAAATGAACATGATGCAGCATCACATGTCTTAGTCATGGATGCATCCTTCTATTAAATGGAAAGAGACATTTACCCAAAATTAAGCCTTATGTATTTTTTTTTTCTCAGGGAACTTGGGAGTAAATGCATTCAAGAGTATTCTTATATTCATACCATTTGATGGTCACTTTATTATAAATTCTCCTAATAATCTGCTCCGTCTGTCTCCAAGAAATACGTGTATGTGGGTGTGTAGGCCACGTGCGGTAATTTCTAATTAGTCTGCTACCAAGCATAACTTGTGCTGAGTCAGTACAAATCCAAAATGTGCAGTTGCCTGGGGCCCCCAGGTTTTTTCTAAACCTTTTAATTATTGGTTTTTGATAGGGAAAATGCCTTTTGCAATTTTCTACATACTTGTATGAAGTCTTATAAATTGCTTGTTTTGTATAATGCTCCAAATATATTAAGTTCATAATGATTTTGAACAAAGAAAAGTAGAAAATCCACACTAGGTTTAGTGTTTTTATTTAAAATTGGTATGTGGGATGAATTCATAATTTAAATTGCTGCAAATTAATCTTCCGCCGATCAACTGATTAATGAACCACTTGTTTCTATTTCATTGATAAATACCGAAAAGTAGGCTAAAATGGACTTTTGAAAAAGGAACGTGTTTTGTATGAATGTCCAGCTGATATGTTAACATATTCATGATAACTTCAACGAGTGTGTTTTGTATGGACTCTGTTACGCTCAACCTTCACCTGAATACATGTTTCGAACATCTTTGCAACAGATAAACAGCCGCCGCTACTTCCGGGTGCGGCTAGAGTCAGCTGACCAAGAAACGGCCAATCAGAAGTCGCCCTCCGTTGTAAATACAGGGTTGTTGTAGAAGCGTGCGAAAAGCCAACTGCACCGACACAGAGGAGACACCGTGAGGAGACATGGCGGTGGAGACAAGGGAAAGCGGTGAGTCAGTGATTTGTTTGACTGTTAACATGTCGATGAAGTCGTCTTTGAAGCCGTAGTTGTTGTACATCTGGTTGCATGATCGAAACAAAGGAAGTAACTTACATATAAAGTGCTTGACGTTGTGTTTTCTTTCAGCGAAGCATCGATTCTCTAAGATAAATATGCTGTTATGAGGCATACACTTTTAATGTTTTGAATATAAGTGGTCTGGGCGTCCATGATTTGACTCCACAGTTTATTAGACTTAGGAGCTAAAGTTGAACGTCCAAATTAACATAGAATATGAAATAATAACTATCAAAAAAGTATGTTATGTGATTGTACACAGCCAAAATAATCAAAACATTAAAAAAAAGAAAAGAAAAGAAAAGCCATATGTTCCTAATGAAGTATAAGGGTTAAGGTCAAAGTCATACTAAATACATTAAGAAGCACAAAGCAATGTATTCATTTCCACTGTCATGTGACAACAAGCAACATATTCTTCTGCATTATTAAAACTATAGCTTGGGGATTTTTTAAAAACCATTATATTAACAACCTAAATAATTTCTACCAAATTATGTTAAAACACCAACTGTAAATTCCCTAATAGATATTTCACTTAAACATCCCCACAGACATGTTTAATGAAAAATGAAAAATGTTCTGCTTAAATTATTTAAATGGATTTTAAATATTCTTTTGCCTAAAAAATGACTACTGGGGACAATATGTTTTTTAGTTTGCTGTGTATGTGCAGTGGTTTCCACATCACTCTTTATTGTAACTTGTGAACTGGACCACAATGTTCTTCGTCTAATGCCAAACCCTTCACATACATCATTCTACACAGTAAGTGACAAAACATTTAGCAAAACACATTTTTGAGTGAAGGGGAGCATTCATCTTATGTGGTTGGTACACTTGTTGCCTTCTTCTGAATTCTCTGTAGGATATGTTTTGTTTCCTAAATGTTCTATTTCCTGCTAAACTCCAAACAGAAATATAAAGTGGATGTAGGGTTTTTATCCCCAAGAATTTGACTGGAAAAAATACTCACTGTACGAACTATGGATTATAATAGGATTATGCATAATCCTCCATCTGTAAATTTTACACCAGGCTAAACAGCACTCAGATGATTATTGTACCATGGAAAGATAGGAAAAAAAAAACAGTCCAAGACCGTTTGATTAATCCACATTTTTGTGATAGCAAAGCCTCAGTCAGTGAAAGTTCAGTTTGAGGCCACGTCAAAGGGAAACAAATGGGTTGTTATTTATGTTAAAGACAGAAATCTTCTGAAAAAAATGCACAAATGCTGTGAGTTTCGCCACAAACTTTGTACAAATCTGTTTTTTAGGCTATTGTTCTGCACTACAGCTGAGATTAGGCCATCTTCCTTTAAAAATAAAGAGCAGAAAATGTAATCTTTAATCTTCTGCCATCCATAAATTTGGGTCAACACAAATACCCCGTTTCCCTCCCAAGTCATCCATTTTGGTATAGTTTTAAAGAATTTTGAAATCAGTTTTTCTTAAATTAATTTCTATTTTTGAATACTAAATAAATGATCTTGATATGAATCTGCTCTAATCCAACCAGAAAAAAAAAACATGAACTATTTTTATTTGTGCTTACAGACACGAGGGGAGCTGCAACAACAGGCAGCAGACAGGTACGAACACACCTTTACAGCCGAACACTGGAATCTGTTATTACAGTGATTGAATAATATGGACAGGTGATGTCAGGCAGGCAGGTCAACACAATACGATGAGTCACTGTCAACACAGGCACAACCCTTTTTAGGGTGCAGGGTTTTAATATGTTGAAAGATATTTGTTCCTATCCATTAACATGTGAGGCATCGCATGAGAATGTACTGGGATGTGTATGTTATGTAATAGCACGTGCTGTCTTATGTTCTTCTAACACTTTCTATAGAAAGTTATTATGTCATTAAGTGTACAGGTATTAAACTCTTCAGGTATAAAACCTTAAATAATGTGAAAACAATATACACTATAACACATATCTCACTGCCTGTTAAATAGAGGTTGTGCTCATCTTGTATTCATGTATCAAAACCTGACTGATTTTGTTTTAAACGTGACGCTGTGACATTTGGCCTGTTTGCCCTGTTGTTCTGTGGGACAGGCTCAACCTGACAAGTTGCATTTTCTTCCCTCCGGGGCGTATTTATGGGGCACTGCGGGGAACAAAGAGAGGAAGGCAAATAATGCATCATGCACATTATCATAAGAAATGTTAGGGAATGTTTTGACTGTATAATAAGAGGGTGCAGCATACTGGCAAATATTTACAACGTGTTTGTGTGTGAATTTCTGCAGATTTGATCTCTTAGAAAATAGATTGTAGGTAATACATTCAATGTCCTCATATGGATGGATACACAGGGATGCATCAGTGTCAGTGCACATTTGTGTTACATTGTTCCCGCTGTTGCCATGGCTGGGCAAAGGGCAGCCGGGGTAAAAGCTGGCATTTTAGAAGGTCTGGTGAATGTGCCATCAATCCCTGGATTTAATTCCCGCTGAGCGAACTGTTCCAGTTTTCTCTCAGTGTGGCTGCCTCAGATTTAGCTTT
>CAFUXE010000394.1:0-23147 GCA_903364295.1 Serranus cabrilla
ATGTACTAATTGAGCTGAATATTTTTGATTGAATGAAGATTAAAAATGTGGCGGGAAAATAATACTATCAAGGCAATCAGAGATGGCAGACTTCGCCCCTCTGTTGGCCAGAGGATGTGCATGACGCAGAAAGAAAAATAGACATATTAATATTGAAAACGGAACAGTCATAAACCACACAAATAGTGAATTAAAACCGATTTAATATTTGCATTTGCAGAGCTATACATTTGTTGGTATCTCCATACAGTACTTTAACAACATTTGTTTTCTATTTCAGAAAATAGGTCACTTTTTATTAAAAAAAAAAAAAATTGGCTAACATAATTGATTCCAGCAAGCCAATAACAACATTAAATAGAAGAAATCTTTGTGTTGTTGGAGGTTTAAAACAATAATATATTTATATTTAAGAGGAACAAGAAGAGCCCATGAAAATCATGCCATGTTGTGATAAATATCTGATGAATATTAATGACACATATTGTATCAAAATAAAGCAGCGTAGTACAGAACACTAAACGTAAAGCGACAATCATTTCAAAGGCACTTGCTGAATCCATATTTTCTGAAAACAAAAGCAAAATCTTTATATATATTCAGAGTACACACTAACAACAACAACATACAACAACCTATAAATACTTTAACAGTGCAACATGTTTACGTTCCTCAAATCAGCATTAAAAAGGAATGAATAATGTGTTTTAATTATCTGCAAGGTGCTGGTGGGCGAATGAGGCTGCAAGCTGAAAATGAGCCACAGGTAATCTGCTCCACAACAAAAATAAAAATTAAAGCTGCAAGCAGCATTGACGGGCCTCGCATCTCCACTCACGTCGGGGTGGCTGCGGGACTCGGCTGATGCACCCACGCATTTCTGCAACCGCCGGACACTGGCATGTTGTCCTGGGGTTTTCACATTTAGTAGCATTCTCTCATGTCAGGAAGAGCCAAATTTGAGGTGGATCTCATGGTTTGCAGCATGACATTGCACGATTGAAAAGAAGTCGCTTTGTGTTTCCACTGGGGGGCGCTATGATTATGTATCTGCCCATTCAATTTTGTTTCTTCAACTTGAACCCACTTCAGGGGCTAAACTAAAAACTGCATAAAGCATGTTACTTCCTGTCGCCAATGGGGGGCGCCATGACAATTTGTCAGTAATTATGTATGGCTGTGTCCAAGCCTGGCCTCTGAGCACACGTGACAAATTTAGGGCAGATCAGAAAATGTAACCTCAAGTTATACAGTCTTTTCTTTCAGAAAAACCCCACCATATTTTTGCTTCCATGCCACGCCCACATAGTGCCACTAACTACAAAGATTTTCATCAGTTTTTATCCCAAAGGCCTTATGATGGTATAGACCAAGTTTGAAGTCAATCGGGTTAAATCTCTAGGAGGAGCTCGTTAAAGTACAGAGTCAAAAATGGCCAAAAGCACCAATAAGTTGCTTCATTCAATTCAAGATGGCCGACTTCCCGTTAGTTTTGAGATATGGGTCCAAGAGGCTTTTTTTTATATATATATACAGTTTGACTGTTTTATTGCCTTTTTTGTTTTGTTTTTAAAAGTTTTAAAGTATTAATATATTCTTTAAAATCACATATAATTATATGAGGGGTATCTTTTGTTATTATCTACATGGATGTATGTAAAATTAACTATATAAAGGCAGAATCAATAACAATGAATTCAATGTTAGATCTATCGAAATGTATAGCCTAATAAGATGTCATTAATTCATTCTTTAAATCATTTATTCAACGTTTGCGGTGTACAAACAGTGTAAAATCAGTCATTCCAGTTTAGTTTGTGCAACAGCAACAACAAGATTTATGTAAAGGCACAATAAGGATAATTAACAATATATCAGTATAACAATGTACAGTAAGTCATTAATTAATAGGCCAACCGCTGTTTACGCCGTTACGTCAGCAGGCGTGCTCTGAGCCAGCTGTGCGGCCCTCCGCCCCCTGGCAGAACCAGAGGAGTTCATCCTGAGGGAGAAGCGGACACACAGTCACAGAGAGCGGTCACCGCGTCGGGGAAGGACGGCATCATGCGGCCCTTCTTACCACTGCTGCTGCTCGGGCTGCTGCGACCCAGCACCGCCGAAACCACATTGACACAGGTACCTGTTGATATCCACACACAACCACTCAACACATTTATAGTATGAAATAGGTAAAATATGTAAAGACAGACGTGACAACCTGATGACATCACTGTGTTTTCTGAGAACGCGCCGTTCAAATCTGCTGTGTTTACCTGAATTAGGCTGGAGTAGGAGGAGTTGATTTCTCTTTAAATATAAGATGGCATCATGTACAAAGTGCATACTTTTAAGTTTTGTCATATTTGACTTTATGTTCATAACAGATAGAACACTAAATTACATTTCCCCACATGTACCAGCACCTGCCATTTCTTATATAGTCCATGTGGTTTTCTCTTATACGTGATTGTGACTCCTCTCTGTGTCTCAGCAACAATACAAAGTTAGTTAGAAGCAGGTTCGTATTAGTGCTGGACTTGTGTTTTGTAGTCGTGCAGATGTCAGTTTGGTCGAGCCCACATAACAACCGGAGCATGAGGAGGATGAAAGGTGAAAGTGTTGCAGCTGTGTCTTATTTGGTTAAGGCTGTGGGATCTATTTGGTAAATAAGCCCCTGGTATTTGCATTAGTAATGGGGCAGACAGACTACAGAGATGGTAAACAAAAGACAGTTTGGTTCATGTTCGGGGTCTTTTCAGCATTTCTAAGTGCAATAAAAATATCCTTTGTTTTCAAGGCCATAGATACATAAATATATTTAGTTCTCATGATTCAGTAATGGTTATCTGTTGTTGTTATAAAATTTCCAGAAAATGACTCAGATGAAATAATCGTTAAAGGGAATGGGTGACTAAATGTTACAAAACAAGCCACCCCTAATCAAACATTTGTATGAAGTGCGAGGGAGAGGTCAAGTCCATGTCAAGGCCTACCATTGGCTAGTAAATGGGCGTTGTAGAAGATAGAAAACTAAAAGCAAACAATGACCATTTCATGTCCTGCAGGATCAGTCCCTATGGAAGGGATTTGTCACACACATACCGTATCTATCCAGAAAGCAACCTTAATAAGCATAATACTACACTGAAGAAATGCTGCTGGTTGTGTTGGCTGTTGGCCAGTTAAAACAAATATAAACTGCTGTGACCTATCTATGTACTCCCAGCAATGTAAACCCACAGATGGCACCATCTACGGATACCAGGCAAAGACTCTAAACGGGAGTCACACTGTCAACTTCAGTGACTTCAAGGGAAAGAGTGTCCTCTTCATCAACGTGGCCACCTACTGAGGGTACACCTTCCAGTATGTGGGTAAGAAACACAGGCTTTATTATTCTGTGTTGCAGTGCTTATATTAAAAAGGCTTCTCTATCTGGATCCATCCAACTTTTTTCCTTTCGATTGTCAGAACTGAATGCACTGCACGAGGAGCTGAAATCTCTTGGACTCACTGTTGTCGGCTTTCCATGCAACCAATTTGGGAAACAGGAACCAGGAAGTAACAATGAAATTCTGCCAGGTTTAAAGTGAGAAATGTTTCTCTTTTAATGCAAATTGGGTCAGCCAAGACTCACTAAATGACATAAACCCAACCAAGGATAAGGCAAAAAAAATTAAGTTGGGTAAAAACCTACTTATATTTTATTTCTTTAGTTTTATTTGCACAGGCATAAGGCTGCATAAAATCCAAATAACGAAGAACAAGAGATTTGTCAGGAGAGGTCAATAAGCCACAGGCTAATACTAGGAAACTCCCCTCAACCAAGGGAGAAAAACAATAATAATACAAACTAAATACTGTAGATAAAATAACAGGAAGCACTAGCTTGCATGGCTAAGGCTAGGAAAATGCAACAAAAATGTCAACTAGAAGCAAAAAGAGGGCAGAAAAACAGACCAGTCAGTTAACAACAAATTATAAAGACAAAAATAAATAAGAAAAACACGTTTTTTTTACTGGATTCTCTTCAGTTTGTAGAAGATGTGAGATCTTTTAAATTTGAGCACACACACTCCTCACAAGACGGTATACACCGTAATGCTGTGTAACATAAAAACCTTCAAAGCTGGATGTAGAGAGGAATTTTCAATATTGGTAAATCCTCTGTCAATCAGCAAAGCTTCATTTAATCCAAGAAAACATCCTCTGGCAATAAGATCGGTTTCTGCTAGCGGCCTCTCTAACACGCATAGAATTTATGTCTCAGGTTCCATCAGTCACATTATATACATAGCGAAGCCATCACCATAGACTTGCATTGTTTTCCTCAGCTTGTAGTGAATCTAGGGCAGCTGCCAAGCTGCTAAGTGCTCAGAGCCACGTCCACTGATAAGCTGCCCTGTCTCTGGATTCCAGGCATGTTAGACCGGGCAATGGCTTTGTTCCAAACTTCCTGCTGTTTGAGAAAGGTGAAGTGAATGGAAAAGACGAGCAGGAGGTTTTCACTTTCCTTAAGGTATGTTGTTATGGTCTCTGTGCAAGTGTGATTAACCTCTTAAAACCCACCTGCCCGGGTAGGGTTAGACCAAATAAAATGTTGAGCCAAAGCTTATAAGAGAAGAACTGTGAGGCTAAAATGGATGTATGAGGCTTCTTTACAAATATGACATCTTTTAGTTTCTGTAAATGTGCTTGTAAAGAATGTGGCTCAGTCACCACCGAAACTACATCAATTATAACAAACAAAAATGTGTTTTGGTCTAACCCTAACCATACCCACAAACAGGCAGGTAGGTTTTATGAGGTTAAAAAATCAGTCAAGGTAGCATGTTATAAAATTATGAAAACTGTAGAAATATTGAATTTCTTCAGTATACACATTGTGAAAATAATCTACAGCGGTGCAAAGATCATCATGTGTTTGTAATGTAGCTGTCCTGCAAGAACCCATTTTTCTGAAAAGTTAACTTTTCATGAACTCAGAAAAGCAGTCCTGTTTTCAGCTTTGTGAGGATGCATTTTCCAGCTGATCCAAGAGGATTCAAATGAATACAAAAAAAAACAGTTTCAATGCACAGCAGGATACTCGACCCTGCTGTGCAGCTTAAAAATATGCGAATTTTCTAAACACATAAAGGAACACTTCATGTTGAGAAACATTCAAGTCAGCATATCTGAAGACACCAGGTTTTCACTGGGTAGGAAGGGGATGAAAAACTCACCTGAAATATGACTAAAGGTCACAGTCAGGCTCAGTGAACAATCTGTAGGGGAGTAAAAAGAACAATATTAAACTCTGAGATGTAATGAAGTATGACGTTTCATAAAGAAAGAGGTGGACCTTGTCATTTCCTTTAAGGAAATACTGGTATGCTTTTTATTGTTTTTTAAAAATCATACCGTGAGATTTGGACTTGTTGACTTGCAGAGCTCCTGCCCCCCAGTTGGAGACCTCTTGGGCGACCCCGCCAGACTGTTCTGGGAGCCAATGAAGCTTAGCGACATCAAGTGGAACTTTGAAAAGTTCCTGGTGGGACCAGACGGGAAGCCGGTGAAGAGGTGGCACCCAAGTGTCAACGTGTCTGAGATCCATGCTGACATTCTCAAATATCTGCGCCAACTATACACACAGCAGATTTTTAATTAGATCCGATTCATCATCATACTGTTCTCCATCCAATTAAGTACCTGTCCTTAAGCACAGGGTAGGTAGAGCTAATGTAGAATGTAGCAGAGTAATGTCAACAGCTTCTGACGCATGAAGACGGCATGCTGAATGAAGAGGAGGCTTGAAAACAGGAACTCTGTGGTGCCTCTTCGGAGTCTGGGCTTCAGGCCAGCTTTTCAGTGCATTCAGGCTGCCCTGCAATCCCACAGCATCATGTCATCTTCTCGTCCCAGGAGCTGTTAGCCTTTACAACCTAAATGTTAATTACTTCTAATAAATCATGGAGAAAGACACGCTGATGTGCAGACGTTTGTTTATGAGAAGTAACTGATGTTATGGAAAGGTCAACATGATGTAGCAAATTTGCAGCCCTGATTTTTCTATCGTGCAATAAAAATATGAACACGAATAAGCAGGGTAAGATGCTAATAGACATTTAGAATAGATTTATTAAGCCAGTCAAATACAAAAAGTCTCACATGTGCTTTTGCCTACAGCAAAAAAAAAAAGGAAAAGGGCTACAAACCAAGAAAATACAACTGCCAGTAATTACAGCATACCTTTCAAAGTGCAATTCTTCTAATTTCAGCTCTCACCCATCAGGAGTTTGTTCACTGTAACTTGTTTGATAAAATGGAGCCATTTTGAAGCCCTTTATCTGACTACCTGACATACACTGTACTAAGGAAATTGAATGGGTATTCAGTTAAAACAGTGGCTTGATAGATTTGAGATTGGATCTTCATTTATAAATGTAACACACATGATCTCGTGTGGATCCTTTGTGTCACAGCAGCTCACAGGACAGTCGGCACGGCATGGATTGCTGGTTGTTGAAGTGGACAGAGAGCGAAGCCAGACATCCTTGCAGAGGTTCTGCTTTGAGGAGCGGCTGTACTGCTGTAACACTCGATCTCTAGAACCTCCAAATACTGATGAAAATCTTCCTCATTCTGTTGCTTGGGCAGAATTTGAATGTTTCAGTAGTAGGTGTACCAGCTCCACTGATTCCAACTCATACGTTAACATGAAGTAACCAGAATAAGAGGAAGACCGTCATCGCTGCTGCCTAAAGGTTTGGGTGCTGTAACTTCAAGTATGTGGGGGCTAAACTGTGGGCAATAGTACAGGATGCAATAAGATGAGTATGAATGAGTGGTCAAATCATCAAATCAATTGTGGTCAAGTAGAAGTGTTGTGTTTAATGAGATTAGGTCCATCATCATGGGGAAAAAAAGTTTGTGTATGTACTGTGCATTGTGTATTGTGTCTGATACAAACATACAATGTCAATAGCTACAATATATTGGGATTACACTAACAACATAGAAAGAACAGCATTACTAAAGACAATGATTTACACTTAGTCAATGCAACTATCAAAACAGCAGGTTATAAATAAATTATCAATAATCACAATCATGTTTTTGGTATGATACCATCAAAATTAATTTCCCAAAATTTTTGTATTTCAACAACCACTTTTTGAACAGTTACACATATGGGACATTTCTATAACATCGATGGTACTGAAGTAATCTTCATAAATCAATCAACATTCACATTGTAAATTCTATGATTCAATGTACCTATAATCATTCATTGTTGGAATGAGTATATGTTGTCTTAGTCATATTGGGGAATGGCTTCCTGTAACTCTACAAGTAACAAACTAAGTGCCAAGTTGTTACATTTTTTTTGCAGAGATACAAGCACACAGGTATATTTTCTGGAAAAAAAAGAACAATGTTAATTATTCCAACCTATTTAACAAATGACTTCAGTTCCTGATAAAAAAATCTAAATAATATTTCATGTATATATTCAGAATAGCGAAGTGTTTCACAAATAGCCTTATAAAACGCAAGTATAAACAACATTACAATAGGATATCTACAGTTCAGTAGGAAAATTATAGATCAAATCACACCTTGTCAACTCAAAAACAAACTGATTTCATGCTACTACCCAGACTCCATTTGGTGGGTACGGTGATGCTTTAGTGCTTTCCAGGATCAATGTTCTGTCGCTCCCTTTTTCCAAATCCTGCTGCTGCAGCTGCTGCTGCTGCTGCGGACTGATCTGCAGACACAGAGGAACAAGACTTATCTTCACGGTCATAAACTTTACTGCTACTTACTTTTAATTTGAAATTATTACGGTAAACATTTAGCTTTGGCTCATGCGTGAAAGGATAATGATGGTAATATTCTATATTCTATTTTAACGAAAAGACCAGAACAACTGAATTGATGCTACTAGCCATGACAATTTAGATTTTAGATTTTATGACCGATTGCTGATCGATCAGAGAAACAGACCAGCAAGCAGCTGAGTCCCAGTCGGCTCCGACATACTTTCCCTGTTCCGAGCCAGTTTGTGCATTACATATATTGTTTCATACTGTATTCAGTTATGCTGTTATTACATTTTTTTGGTGTCCCAACGTTTTTGCAATCAGGGCTTTAGCTCACTGTCTACTATGGGAGAATCCCTTCAGCCATCACTGCTTAAAGTCCCTATAAAGATCCCTAGATCCTACAAACAAGTGATGTCTATGTAGCCAAGGACAGGGAACTCACAAAGTACTGAGTGAGATAACACCAGCTTATCCCTTTAGCACTAAAACATTGTACAAAAATGTGATTTATGATCAAATATTGTTCTGGGCAGACTGTACCATACCTGCATTCTCTGGTGGTGGTCTTGAACTCTCTCCTACTGCTCTGGCCCCTCTGGGCTGCGGGAATGACGACTGCCAAGGAAAACCCTGACCAAAGAGGAAGCACCACGTGAGTTGAAATCACCAAATATAGCCATTCATCACAACCAGCAGCCCTCAAGTGTTTGCTGTAGCCTAACAATGGTTATTGAATGTAAGCGTGGCTCAGTTGAGCTACATTTAGACCTAATTAGTAAAAACTGCTTGATCCTCCCAACACACAAGGGGAGTTGAGGTAAGAGAGAAAAGAGCCTTGTTTCCTCAGTGAACCAGAGTCACTCCAGAGACAGAGACAGAGGGGCCTTAGAGGACCCTTACCGGGGTAACAGGCTGGAAGTCTCGTACAGGGGGCGGCGCTGCGGCGGCTGCGGCTGTGGCGCCTGCTGCATTGGGCATCCGGGGAGGGAAGTGTATGGGCCAGCCCTCAAGGCCCTGCGGTCCCACCTGCACAAAGGGACCACAGTAGGGAGGGCTCAGCGGGCCGTTCACTGAGCCTGACGTGGGGTCTGAGGTACGTCTTTCCTGCTGCTGCCCCTACGAGGGATCACAAGTACACACGTGATCCCCAATCAGTGCACGGCTGCTACTCTCAGCGGGCGCAGTGGCCCTGTCATGACATGGGCCACTGCTGACCTTTAACCCTCCTGCAGCTGCCTCCCACTGAGGAGTGTGAATGCTCCACCTGCTGAACCCCAATGCACTGACAAACAACCTAGCTGGAGTGAGGCTCTTGTCTGTCCAGTATGAACTTATTACAGTCAGCAGCTCAGTGACTGTGTTCTGTCACATGGGGGCACTAGTCTACAAGGTTTACCACAACTACAAGGCTTGGAGAGCAACTTTCAGTGAATCCCTGGCCCTAATTAAAATACTTGAAAGCACTGGCCAAAATGACCAAGCATGTTACCTATCCAGGCTGACGGCACCATTTTATTTAAAATTCAACATGTCTTCAACACTACCAGGCTCAGACCTGAGCTGCAGCCAGTACCTGTTTGTGATGCTGCATCTGCAGTCTCTCCAGCTTACATCTCTCCGTGCGTTCTCTCTGACACTCGTTCTGTGCCTGATGAAGCTGAACCACAAACACACAATAAGAACATTTAAAAAAAACAATCTCACATTAGAGAACTATGGAAGCCCCTTTCCTTCAGTATGATGAAGAAAGTCATTGAAATAAAGAACTTTTGAAAGGTATCTTCATTTTCAAATTTCCCGTTTCAGGTTTCTCCAAATCTCTCTTGGAGAACAACTTGTCCTCCATGTTTGATTCAAACAATAAACTTTTTATGAAGTCCTGAACCTGCTTGATAACAAGTTCAACATTTGAATCAGCCATGCTGGAGCTGGGAAGGTTCAAAAATATGTTGTGGTAGTCCAGGAGAGATTTGAGAAACGCTGGCTTACAGGACCTTCTTTTCTACCATCATAAGGCTCACTTTTCACCCATTGTTTCTTTAACTGGCAGAAATGGGTTTCCATAGAGAGCAGTTCAGTTATAGTTGTGATTCAATGCAAGAAACAAAAGTTTAAGCATTCCTAAAAACACCACATATACAGGAGAGAAAACTGGAAACACAGCTTACCTGATTAGTCAAATTAGTAATCTGACCCTGGAGTCTTTCAACTTGCCGCCTCAGGTCCTCTTTTTCCTCGTTCATTCGCTCTCTGTCACTCCTCTCTTTTCTGAAGTCTTCTTCGAAGATCTTTACCTGAAGTACAAAACAACTATTAACCCTTTCTTTTGTTCCTTGGTTCATCTTAAGACAGACACCCCATATAAAAGGACTGGTATAATATATAGACTTTCAGAAATTAAACTTAAGTGGGAAGTATATTTTTCCTCACTTTAATTCCTTTGTTCAAATTTATTTATTTATTTTAATATCAAAATAAAGAAATAATAACATCCCATATTGTATTTCTGTGTTCTATAATTACATAGTAAAAATTAAATGTGCAGCTTAAACAAATTGAATTCATTCACTTTAAAAAAGAAAAAAGAAGTCAGAGAGGGGTATAGACAGCTATATTAGACTATGTATATTTTAATGCACATTTATACAACAAATACATAAAAGCAGTTGGGGAAATGTGTGTATAATTACAGTAAAACTGTGTGTATTTGTGTGTAGGGTTTGTTGCACGTCTCACCTGTTCCTTCAGAACAGCGATTTGAGTGAGCAGTTCCTGTTTCTTCAGGTTATTGGCTGCATCGGCAAAGTTACCCTGACCAGGTGGTTGTTGGGAGGATGAAGGGGTGTGCAGGTTTAAGGCCTCCTCTAAAGCCTGCAGCCAGACAAAACACTTTATTACACAGAGGGAAATGCCTCTGCAGTAGGGATGCAGAAAGAGAGAGAGAGCAAACTCACCCTGTTGAGGCGTTGGATCTCCTTCTCCTGGTACTCCCTCTGTTTGCTGAGGGGCAGCAGCTGATCTTGCAGGTAGCGAATCTTCTGCTTCAGCTCAGTGGTCTCAGAGTTGAGGCACTCCTTCTCACCCTGAAATATACACCACCAAAACACTGAAATTATTTTCTTATGGTATCCTAAAACACTTTTTTATTGTTTCTGTGTCCTTGTTTTAACCATTTGGGCTAATCTTGTACTCTCACCTGTACATTTTCAATCTTGGACTTTGCCAGCAGCAGCTTCTTGTCATAGTCGCGCTGCCTCTGTTCTCGCTCTGCCTCCAACTCAAGCACAGTTTTCTGGGACTCAGCCAGCCGTTGTCTGAGGTCTGTGATCTGTGGACAGCATTCACTGAGTAATCATAGTTCAGAGGCACAATTCTCATAAACCAAAAAAAAAGATTCAGTGATAACTCTCTGGTAAACATCAGCTGTTGCATGTGCTAAGATACATCCTTAGAAATGTGGGTTATAAAATTCTAAACTAAACCACAGCAACAAGGGCCCATTTGCAAGCACACGCAGTTTTGTGTCAAATATGGTCAGGCTGAGTGACGCAAATGGATATATCTAGTCTTCCGCGGTCAAAACCCAAGGGTGCATGGTGTCCCCGTCTTAAAAAGGTGTGAATGTAGGTTGTGGGTGTGCATGCACATAGGTGTGTGAGTACGAGTGTGAGAATGTGTACAAGTGTGTGTCTCTGCTGCCCTCTGACTGTCACCACAGGAGGAAGTCAGCGGGTACCAGATAGGTGAGGGGAATTCTTACTGAGGTGTGACAGGCATTGTGGTAAGTAGGCTCAGATAGCAAGCTACTGCAAGATTGCACCTTTCCACTGGACAAGCATGTAGAAAACACACGAACAGTCACACACAGCTGCTTCACTGCCAACTGATGCACACACACACCAGAGTCCTCTGTTCCTTAAAGAATTTCCCAAATGAAAAAAACCTGCCATCTGCCACTTATTTAAAAAAACATGTTCACTTCAATGATGAACAGGAAAATGATTATTATTAATTATTCCAACAACATAATGCATAATATGTCCAATAGAATTATTTGAACGTAGGGTGATTATATTCTAACCACATAAGTGCTTAGTGTACTTTTTGTACCATGTAGATAACACATACTTGGTTTGAATCTAACAAGAACCATAACATGTGGAAGAGGTCTTGAATTTCTTTTTTTATTATTATTTAAAAAACAAACAAAAAAAAATATATACAAATGTTTCATAAAAAGGAACAAAACTAAGTTATCCATTTTTTTGTATTTCTATTTATTTTGGGTGTTTGATGTAGTTCTGTACCTTGTATTTCTTTAAAAAGTAATATATAAAGTGTTTTAAAATGTTTTTCCAGAGGAATTTACAGAGAATTAGGTATCAATTCTCCTTCAGCAGCTCTTTATCAGTCGAGGACACAGCGATCACTTCCCACACCCTTAACAACAGCTGTAAAGTCATTACTGTACCTTCTGTTCAAACTGTGACTTCATGGAGTTCCACTGAATGTCCCACTGCTTGTTCACCTCCAGCACCTTTACGAAACGGCAGAAAGTGAAACAAATGACACTGAACATATAGGAAACAAAATAACAGAGATTTTCCCCGATGGCAAAAGAGGATGAGCATTAAGAGCAAAAAAAAAAAAAGACTCACATCCTTTCTCTGCTTCTCCAAAAGCTTGATCTTCTTTTCATACACCTCAACATCACAAGGTTTAGTTGGAGTTTTCTCTGCAGCTTTTCCACTCTGGGGGCACACAAAACATTTCTTAATCCACAACATTTCTCCATTACTCTAACCCGGCATGGTAAGAGTTAATAAGAGGGGAACTTTAGAGTTACAGGTTCATTGTAACCTTGTGTTTCCTTGTATTTCTAAAAACAGTAGATTTAAAATAAAGGGGTTTGGCTTGGAAATGTGATACAGTGTTTAGCGTGTCTGGTCAAGATTATAATACATAAAGTAAAATAATTATAAAAACAATTACAATAAAGACAAGAAAATTTACAATTTCAAATGTTATCTACCTTCTGTGGTGTGGTGGCCTCCATCTTGGGCCTGACAGCAGCTGATTCCTCCTTCACAGGCTCTTCTTTGGCCTCTGAAGCTTCCGAGTCCGCTGGCGCTGTGGATGATGTTGCTGTTGTTGCTGCTCCCCCTGTGACCAGCTCCTTCAGCTTCTGATTCTCCTGTCTGAATTTGCAAGAAAATGAAAGTGAGAGCATGTGTGAGCCATGGTCTCTTTGTGGCGATTGTTTAAGTTTTCACTCCGCATCAGGATGTCCTTTGGGAAGAACCTATAATGCCCACTGCCGCTGCAGTGATGCTAAGAGAAAGCAGTGGAATAATCCCCCATGAAAAGTGAAAGCGTGGTCAACTGTCAACGTCCAGGACAAGTCAAAGTTGTGCAGGGTTGAAAAGTTTATAAAAGTAATCTGAGTGACTGATTCATACTGCATCCAAAGTTCATGACAAACAAAATAGTCCCATAATAAAAAAAAACAAAAAAAGAAGAAAGACAGGAGGAATGAGGTGTAAGAGTGCCTGCATTATTTAGGGGAGATGCTGCAGCAGATTACACACTTAGTTTGACCTAACTAACAATAAGGTTTCTGCTCCAGCAGAAGCAACACAAAGCCAAGTCAAATGTCAAAGAGAACAAAAAACATTACCTCAGCTGTTCCAAGTCTCGATTCCTGATATGATGATCCTCTTCCATTTTCTTTCGAAGCTCATTGTTCTCCTGTCTGAGCTGCTCACAGAGAGTCTAAAGAAACAAAAAAATAACAGTCAGTATCTCAGTATGGCATCTTTATAATGACATCAACATTTTTGTTCATCAGCATGCCCAGAACAGAGCCAGACGCAATTCCTTTTAACGCAGTGATACAACACAAAAGGTAAATGTGTTGGAGCTGATTCACACAGAAACACTTTCCACCACTATGGCACAAAGACACATGGACCTATATTGTAGTTTTTCAGCCAACCAGGAATTTTCTTTGTTTATGTGAGAGGTTTAAAAAGAAACAAGTAAAAGCTAGAAAAAAAAAACTTCAGTGTAAATATAAACCAAGTGACTGCAAATACTGCTTTACTCGTGTACAATAAAATTAGGCCATAATGTGTTTCAGAAGTTCCAGATGGTGACGCACTTCCTCTGGCAATACAAATATGCAACCTCCTATTTATGTAAACATCAACACAATGTAAGCCTTTCGCTTTGTATTAAGAGTGCTTTTTTATGTTAAACAGTTACTGATTTCATGGCAAGAACTTTGTAACATTGTTTTGAAATGTGGTATAAAGTTATCATATTTAAAACGGTTGTATGCTCAACTGAGGTAAGTCTGTGTGCCAGCAGTAGTTGTTTATGGTAACGTGCAAAGATAATGTCAAGCCCGCATGGACAACCGTAGAGGACACTAAAACTACTGTCGCAGTGGGAAAACATTTATCAGTAAAATAAGAAAACTCTGTGCATAAATCATTCATTAAAAACAAAGACCTTTGTCCTCTTTCAATTTTCTACATCACAGAAAAACTTCTTTCCCAAAATACAGCTCATGTCTTTGCAGAGATGAAATATATTTTAAAATGTAGCCCTGTCATGTCATTATATCTATGAATATGTTATTAAAGTCGGTCTGTTGCATTCCATGTAAATCAGCCTGTCAATGGTTTACTGTTAATGCATTCAATTCACACATTTAATTAAATTCATTGTGATAAATCATTCCATATTTAATTTTTTTTCTCCCACTATGATAAAAGTCTTTAAAGCTATATTGGCCTGATAGTGGCTTTGGCATTTTTCATTTCTGACGTATAGAATTGGTGTTGCGTACCTGAAGGAGGGAAGTCCTCTGTTCATTCTTTTGGACCTTAGAGGAAAGATGGTGAAACTCCACAGCCATGCGACCGAGGTGAGCCAACAGCTGGTTCGGGTTGGACTCCTCTGCAAATATGCTGAAGGAGCTCTCGAGTCTCTTCAGCTGGCTGGCTAGCTCGATGTTCTCCTGAGGCAGGACGGGGATTACTCCTGCCACTGACCCAGCCTGGAGATACCCACAGAGGTAATCCGTCACTCAGGCTGACTCAGTATGCAACACATGTGATTACACATGTATTTCAACCAGCAAGACTGAAAGTTCAGCATACTGGCAGAGTCATCGTGCTACTACTTCTGAGAAAAGTAGCAGCTCGTTTATCTGAAGAGTCAAACCAGTTTGTCCTGTTGGATCTAAATTTAGTCCTCAGAGATTATGGTCGCCTGTGGAAATACTTATACCAAAAATATTCTGGTCAGGCCTGAAACTGCCAAAGTAAGCTACAAAATTTTTATAGAATGACAGGCTACCCAATAACGTTACTTTGGCAAAATGCGTCTGAAATATTATGCCACATTGTCCTATTAACACATCCCCTAGGATGTAGTATGTGAATGAATCAGCAGTAATTCTAATCAGTAATAATCCTGGACTTTCCCCTGGCTGACTCAGGCTGGAGCTACCAGTATTGAGTTTGTTGGTGAGTCACCACACCGCGGATATGTTCCTAATATTGAGGAAATGGCCATAAAGTGGAAAGGTTGAATTTGGCCACAAAGAAATACACAAAATAACTACTTTTGGGGGTTAGCACTAGGAGCACTGAAATATCTAAACATATTAAATAGTAAGTAGTATAATAATTGGTCAAATTAAAGATTCTTTGGAATGAAATTTGAGAAGTTAAATTATTTATCATAATTTATGTCACAAAAGGTACGTACAGTCAAGGCTTCCGAAGTCTTCCCATCGACATTCACAACCTCAAACTCCGTTAAGGCCTCCTGTAAAGACCAGAAAGTAAGTAGCACCGTAGTACACACAGTGACTGTAATTGGATCAATAACATTTTAAGAATAAAACAAACATCTTCCATTTTAAAGCTGCCAGACGTCATAGTCTAGGCCCTTATATAACTTTATAATACAATTCTAACAGCATCAAAATTTGATTCTATGCTGTACCAACAGTTCTCACAGTACAAACTACTTACATTGGGCTTCTCAGGCTGAAGAGTCCTCCCTACACAGCTTGTTTGCTCCTCCTTTTGCTCTGCAGTGGGGTGTAAACAGGGTTTACCTGAAATAAGCCATACCAAAGATGAAGATGTTTACAACTCTGTCCAGCATAAAAATCCACAAATATGAAGATAAGTCTACAAAGTTCAATTCATAATTATCACCAAGAATTTTGAACCTACTTTGAGTCTCACTCTGAACGGGCCCTCCCATACACAGACTGGCAGCAAAGCTGGAGGACTTGAGGGCCTCGTTGTCTCTCACAAGTTCCTCCACTCGCTGCCGAAGCCTAGATGCCTCTGACTGAGACTCTTCCAGCAAATCACCTGCAAGTTTGAGAGAGATCTTGTCTTTGTCCAGCAGCACTTCACTTGAATTTCATTTGATCAACCTTCACTTCATCCAGCAAACACTGACAAGACTAGATCTCTCAGCATGGGTAGGCAACAAATATGATAAGATGGAAGTTCATCAAGAAATTATATACACGCAGCACTCCTTTGGTGAGTCACAAAAGGAGCAGTCAGTCAGGCTGTCCACTTCCAATTCAACCTTTTCAACTAACTACCAAAGAAGATCATCAGGTTTCACTACATTCCACCTTAACTGCTGCAAGACAGTTTCCCTAGTGTGTTTCCATATTTTGACTGGAAATTCAGCCGTGTTATCTGCTATGGAATACATCATGTGATGTCTCTGTGGCTGCATTGAGTAAAAAATTCAAATGATGAATTTAATGATGCTACAAAATGTAATCGTTTTCTGTTTGATTTTACAAACTAAAATAAAGAAATGAATGCTGTGTGTATGTATGCGTGTATGCGTGTATGTATGTGTGTATATATATATATATATATATATATNNNNGTATGTGTATATATATATATATATATATACACACACACACATATATGGAAAAATAATTTACCCAGGTGTTAAGACACACATCACAGATGTGCCATGCCAAGAGCGGCTGGCTCCAGCCCTTCGTTCACAGCTTTGAGGTAACCATGCTGTCTTTAGGAACCTACCTAAGCTCTTAAGTCCCTTCATCCGCTCCCTCAGTATGCTGTTCTCCTCCAGTAGCTGTCGATAGCTACTTCCCCCTCCGGCCTCTTCCCTGGCCTTGACCTCACTCCCACCTGGATCATAGATGCGATACGGGCCTTTCCCTTCCATCGCCGTCGTTCACTTCCTAGACATGGTCCTCTAAACTTTAAAAAGATGACAAAATCTGTTATTTTGATCTTAATCAAAAACATATAAAATGACAGAAACAATTTAAACAATTTAAAGGTGACCTTTATAGTAATGAAAAAGTGCTGATGGTAACCCCTTAAACTCAAAGGATTGACAACTTGTGGACCTCCATCATTCAGAAAGAGAGAAACAACTTTAGCACTAAAAACAGTCCTTTTTAAGTGAGGTTAAAGGTGTACTGCTCATAGAGGCAACTGGAAAGTAACGTTGCAACAGCATGAGAGTAACAACCACCAAATGTCGACACCAAACTCTTCATGTTGAGGAAGGAAACTATTCAACAGAAGCATTATGAAAAACTTCAACAATACCTCTAATTACTCTTTTTCAACCACAAAGCTGAACCACAGCTTATACTGTAGTAATGTTACAACCACTTAAAAAATAGTATTTCTTTCACTTTACAATGGCAGATTAAATAAATGCCACCCACTCAGACATGCTACAGTATGTACTGTGAGTTGCCCAGCGAGGAAAAAACCCTTCAGACCCCTCTCTCAGTTTATAATTTAAAACAGGAAACTATCGGTGAAGCCCGGGGAAGAAAATAGTGACCACCCGAAAGCTTTTGAGACGACAAAAGCAGCAACAATATCACCATAATGTTACCCTGCCAGAGTGAAACATATGGCAAGAATGTGCTAACGTTTGTGATGGCTAAATATGACAACTACAACCTTCATATCCGAGGGGAAAAAGGACAAAAGCAGAGTAAAAAATACTAAATGCTACGTGAATCGTGCTAACAAACATCTCTCCGATAGACGAGAGTCAAATACAGCACAATCTAGCAAATGATAGCTACCTTGATTGGCTGAAGAAGGCTAATATTAGTTTTCGCTGTTGTCATGCAAATTGCTAGCAACATCCTCGTTAGCTGTCGGCTAGCTAACACTAGATGACAGTGCGGGACAGGAAGCCGCTAGCTCTTATTTTTTAACCCACTACGGATACTTTTATCGATGAAGTAAGTCAGCCGGAACGCGGAGTAAAACGAAAAACAAAAGAACAAAGATGTGTCTTTTGTCTGGATACCTTTCAGCTCGCAGTGGCCTCTCTCGTCTCTCTGCCAGACATCTATTGCGGAAGTGGTCTACTGGTCTATGCTGTAACCCGGGAATTTCCACCTCGTTTGCTGTAAACAGCGATTGATTGACAGCTCAGCGGGCCAATCAGAGAGCAGCTCTCTGTCAGTGGGGCACCAACAGGAGCCGCTGACTGTAATGTAAACACTGGAGCAAAATGCTCCACATATTCATATTTCATGGTACTGAATTCACAAGAATAACACGTAATGCACGATGAGATTCGTACGTGACTGTATACACATAGCAAGATTGGCACATATGACACAATGACACAAGGATAAGTAAGACTGGTAATCAAAATCAGCCTTATTTATTTCTTGGCTTGTAAATATTTTAATCAAACAAACTTCTTAATCTTCTTTTTATCTCCATTTCACCCCCTCCCATGCAGTCCGGGGACATACCCGACCATTTTCACAGAATGACTTCTTTCTTCATTGATAAATTTAGAGAAGGGGCTGGTGGGGGTTTCTGTGATTGCATCACACATTTCCTCTGAACTAGGAGGGCAATAAGGGCTTAGTTCAAGTTACACTGAGCTTTTAAAGGGACAGTTTCAAAAATACACATTTTTCCTGTTATTTGAGGTCCTATTTGTCAAGGTATAAGTTGCCAGGTGTTGGAGGTACATGTCTGTCTTCTCTCAAATATAATGTAACTAGATGGCACCACAAGCATAGTGCCAGTTATTTAGATCATAATAGAGAAGGTGGACATGTCCATTGGGTGATATCTCAATTATTCAGTCGCTCACACTAAAACAATCTAGATTAATAAATAGCACTACAGGTAACATAAAAGATATATATTTTAGATTTGGGGGTTAACTTTCCTCTTTAAGTCCACGTTATACACTAAAGTACACTACAATCTAATAAAATTCAATACAACAGCTCTGCCATAAATTCTGAGGATGTTTCTAATGTTCCGTTTTTTGATGACAAAAACAATTCTCTTTGTCATGTACAAAATCCTGGTAGAATGGTATAAATTACTATGAAATAATATAGAATAAGTTTTAAAAAAATGTTTTCAAAGGTAATTTTAAAATATTCTTGATCAATTTGTTTTTTCTGTCCATAAAATATTTTTAAGTAAAAAAGGGACAAAGTTGACTGATGGCCTAAATCAAATAAAATAAGTGAAAACAAAAATCCATAAAAATCATTCTTGAAAACATTGTTGATCGATCAGTTGCTTCGGTCTATAACTAACTAGAAAAAAAGTACGAAGAAGAAGTAGAAAAGACCTGTGAAGCTCAAACTCCCGTATGTGTTCAACAAACATTTGAGAGCCTTAAGGCACTACAAGTAAAACACTATACACTAAATATTTATTAGGATTTAAATACTAGCCTACTTAAACAACTAATCTATTATCAAAATAGTTGCTTACTAGTTGTCTGTCAATTTAACCTTTTCAGCTGTGACTGTCATCCGTTAATAGAGAGATTTTATTTTTAAATAATAAAATGATAAATGATAAAGTTTAGCCAGTGAACATAGTATATCAGTCACAGATTAAGAGTTGTTTGTTGGGGAGGACTTTGTTACATTTGTCAGAACTTTATTTGACTGAATGACCAAACATGAATGATTCAGAGCAATAGTGACATCTTGTGGGAATAAACAAACAGTTAATCTATGGTCTCATTTCTTCCTTTGGGATTTACAAATTTACAGATTTGGGATTTCACTGTTCGGTTGTCTGAAAGTTAAAACTACTTCTGATGTAATTCATCTTGTGACTGCGTACAATCAGACTGAAGCATACAGGGGTGACTGGCAATCTGAACTATTTGAGTATTGCATAATTCAAATGCTTTACAATGAGTCAAAACTATTCTTTTAACTACTAAAATGTCTTATTTGAATCACGAGTGAAAACAAACTGCTGCTTGTCCACAAAGACAATCAAGACAGACATAATGCTTTTGGATCAGCCTTTGAAAGACTTATCAGGAAGCTTTCCGTGGTAACACAGGAAACACTCAGTATATATGTGATGTTACACTACACATGATTTATAATAAATAAATCTAAACTCCCTGTTTTTCTCTTTATGTTCCCACCATTATCACTTCCTGTAAGACAAAAAAAGGACATAATGACGGTGCACACCGATAATACTGAGATACAGCTAATGTTAACGCAGCTGTAATAAAGAAACCTGCTTAGTAATAGCTTAGTATAATAAAACAAAACAGCTTTCCCACAGTAAAATGGATTTTTTTGTACCATGCTGTACTGTCAAAATCGTACTGTAAAGAAAGAGAGGAGAGAAAACTAGAGAGTGGAGTGACAGCCTATATAATATATGTACTCTGTAATGTGTGTGTGCTTTATTAAAACCTTATTTGACAGTAATAATTTTAAAAATGAAGCTTAAACTACTTCAGATTCAATCAAAAGTTGCAAGCTTTAATTAAAACCACATACAGCAACATAATGGCAAACTATAATATTTTATGCCACGGCGTATGTGAGGCAGCGGTGTCACATTAGCCAGAAAAGGCTGATAAATGACTTTTGTTATCAGCAGGCTACAGGAAAAAACAAACAGCTCACATGCCGTGCCACCAAACATCTTGTCCTTGTTTATAGGTGCAAAATTTTCCATCTCAGGATGCTGAAACAATAAATATGCTGGTGACTCTGCCAGCACAAAAACAAAAGCCAGAGGATACAGGAAATGTCACCCATCATTTAGTCCTAACAAACTTTGTTTTCACCACCCTGCTATTTTTTCAGCATATTTTAAGGCATTTTGCTCATAGCAGAGCAGATGATATGTGGGAAAGGAGCAATCACCAGACTGAAGTGCAGAGTATGCACCCCACCCTGCTGAGACACAAGGACAGTCCAGTCTCCCATCTCCTAGCAGCAGAAATCAGCAGCTGATAGTCATTAACTCTGTGCTGCTTCATACAAAATGGCCCATTGTTAGTCGCCCAGTGACTCCAGCTGTCCTCTCGAGTCCTTAACCCAGGGACATCCTCGCTGAAGAGTCTCTATCACTATGCAAAAAATGTGGACAACATGCGCACCAGATATGCTTCAATGTTAACTCTAACAGGCTTTTCATATCACTTTTTTATCGAAAGCTGAAACCTTAGACTGTAACTCTGACCAAGAACCCAGTGTGGGAAACTGTCAGGTAAATTTCCCCCCGGCTTACGTAAAAGTGATTATAATGATAATGAAAACATTTCATTTTTAAGATTCAATCATGTTAGTTTGTACTTAAGATGGATTTATGTCCACATTCATGTTGCAATGAATTACAGAATATTATTTACCAGCACAGTGTTTGCTTAAGATAGCATATACCCCTTAAAATATAAAATATATTACTATGCAATTATAAAAATTATTCTGGCATATAGGGCAGAATTCAATCTTTTGATTATCTTACCTTTCCCTACCATGTATGTTCCAAACAAACAGCAACAACCTTCATTTTAATGACAACATAGGGTTATTCTGACCTAAATAAAAATTTAAACTAAATGCAAGGCAATGCCCCAAATAATGAAAATAAATCTAATACACTCTGTTTCTTCACCTCAAATGTTAAAACAAATAAACAACAACTCACCCACACAGCTTGTGTCGGAGAGAGGCACTTTTTAAGGAAACTGGTGAATAGGGGGGAAGCAATTTCACTGAGACATGGGGAATTCCCATAACCCAGGCCTGATACTGTACGCTAAGCTCAAACACAACCTGCTGTTTGTCCAACTGTGTGGCCTGCCTTTACTGAGTAACACAACATGTGAGACAAAACACTGAACGCATTTGATTAATCTTTGCGCAGTAGCTTGCAGCATCTAAAAAAGTCTGCACACATCAATGCATGTCAACAAAACCAGATAAACAGAGGAGGCCACACAAATATAACACATGCCATGAAGAGAGCAGCATGCAAGAAAAATGTACTGATGACCTCTCAACTATACTGACTTGCATTTACAGTATAATGTGGCTTGTTTGCAGCATTGTCCCACTATAATCATGAAGACTGTGGGTTAAAGAGCCTAAAGCAACACCCATAACTCTCTCTGAGGACATAACAGCGCTGAAATATGTAAACTTCAGTCTATTTAATTCATGCCGTGCAATCTGCTCCGAGCCACACCACACTGCAAACTTCCCCCAGCTGTCTAACGGGAAATTCGAAATTGTATATTTTGACACTGGCTGCACTTTAACAATGTGCTATTTAAGTTATCTCTTAATCTCTCATAATTATCATCAAATGGAGCAATTTCAGCTTGGGTGTGCCATTAAAACCAGAGTGTGACTGACTGCTGCACACTCTATTTGTTGCCTAGGATTTTGGCGTACTGCAGGGGATTTCCTCGCCACATACGTCTTTTTTTTTCTTCTTTCCTCTTTTAACTCAAAGATGGCCTGACAACAGCTGCGCTCACACATACGCAGTGAACTGAGACGTTGACAAGAAGGGCGACAGCTGTCTTGTGCTTCTCTCTGCAATAACATGGATACAAATGAGACACATAAAATGATGTGTTAAGTGGCATGTTAATTAGTGTAAACGGCATGTTTTCTTTGTGCTCGTTTAAATATGTAGAAGTATAGATAACTAAGTCAGGTAGTAGAGCAAGTCATGCTACATCTCAACAGTGTGAAGGTGAAGCTATTGAGAGTCTTTAGTGACACATAGTTAACCATTATGAACACTAATAACTTGTCTGTATTTTTGAGTTTGTGCAGCAGAAGAGGCATTGAATGAGAGTGGGAGTTTCCTCATGTTACATATCCTACTTCTCATTCTCTGCGGCCTTTTTCCTATAGCCAATATCAACACAGTTAATCATTGAACTGCCCTGCCAAACACAAACCAGGGTACCCCACCCAGAACACATACTGTAAAAAAAAAAAAAAAAAAAAAA
>CAFUXE010000394.1:23160-34702 GCA_903364295.1 Serranus cabrilla
ACATAAACTTTATAACATGTATTCATGTCCAAAAAAGAAGAGAGGAAACATTACATTTTTGTGTTTTTTAATCATTTTATTCAGGTCTATGATACCTTAAAGTCACAGTAATCATTGGACAGCCTGCTAACTGAAGGCACTATTCAACTTGCTATTTTCTAATGTTCTGTACATGTGAAGCACCTTTCTACACTGACGTGAACATCTTCATGTTACATATGTAAAAATTAAAAAAAAGAGACATCCTGGCGGACATGACAATCAGACATGAGAGCAGAAAACTGGCTTGAAAGGCTGGGAGGTCATAGGTCACTTGGTTTGGCTGAGGAGTGGCAGCAGTTTAGGGACAGTGACAACAGATACTGACGTTAACCGCTGCAGTTTCACTCTGTGATCAGGCTCGTCTCGTGGTTTTTCATTGAAGCCTGTGAACGGTTCTGCAGGGACTTGACAAGTTTAATCTTCCCCTCCGCAGAGCAGCAGCAGGGTTTTACGGTAGTCTCCCGAGGTGTCACCCTGAACAATGTTGGAGAACACACACACAGAAGGAGCCTGAATTAAATTGGGAAATGCTGTCTTTGTCTGCTGACATTTGGTCATCACAGAGCTGAAACTGGAAAGCAGGCTTTATTCTTCTCTCACACACACACAATAGCAAAACCCTGTTTATCTTTAATGTTGAATGAATGTGAGTCATGGGAACAAGCAGAACTCACAAGCCACAAAATCAACTAAAATCAACAAGGGAGTTCAAAGTGGAATTACCCTATATATCAGCTGACACTCATACAGATTTCTATCTTTGTAAGCATCATCGCAATTATTAAGACCAAATCTATTTAAAGGACTAGTTCCTCATTTTGTGTCATTTGATTTCTTGCCAAGCGTTTGATGAGAAGATTGATAACCGCTCTCGTGTTTGTACGGTCAATAAGGCCACAGACTGTTAGCTTAGCTTAGAAACAGCTAGCTTAGCTCTGTACGTCTGGAACAAAATCCACCTACCAGCACATCTAAGATAGAGCTGTAGTTAGGTTCCTATACAACAAAACTGAACCAAGTCAGTGGATTAAATGTTGGTAAGGTATGTTATTGTAAACCACAGATAACGTTACATTTCTACAATTTTAACCACATCTTTAAACACACTGCAAACACATGATGACAACGTGTAAGCATGTGACAATCTCTGCTTTTAACACTTTAAAAACTTAACTTGTTAGGCTCCAAAACCACATGGTTAACATTCATAAAAATAAAAATAATACAGGGTTAGGTTTGTTAACTTCCAACAGTGGTACATAAAACATTACTTCTGGCAAAACTTGCAACTGCAGGACATTCACAAGTCCTGCAGATTGGGGCCACCAACTCACTATTTTAAATTGGATCCACATGGGTTTTCATATTGTTTTGCTACTGGACAAAAAAATGTTGCAAATCAACATATCTGTGGTTTGCAGAAACTTACAGTCCAAACTATTTTGCTGGTGACTGGCTGATCTGGCTGAACTGCTTTCTTAATTATAAGAATAATAAGAATTGATTGAATTTATATAGCACAAAGTGGCCTTACATAAAATGCATGAACAAATACAAAGACAGAATACATAGAACAAAAACAGAAAGAAAAGATGTCGTGTTAGTTCAGGTTAAACAGTGGGAGTCAGGTTTTGTAGAGGTGGGGTTTGATTGATTTTTAAATGAGTGGAGAGGGTCAGAACTTCGACTGTTGGGTCCTGGTGATAAGGGTCTTACTTACGTTTTGAGAGAAAAAGTATATGTTCCCTAATCACGGTTTTAGTCTTAAACACATGGTTAAAGTTGTGAATTGAACTACAGAACTCTAAAAAATTAAAGGCTGTAATTTTTCCTAAATACACACTTCAGAATAAACAGTATATAGCAACGCTTGCTGTTGCATAATCTGATAATATTTCTGGCAGGGACAATTTAGGGCACCCTACTTGCTTGTTTGTATTGGTGTCACGGTGATTTCATCTGTAAGTTATTATAGAACTGCTTCTGGGTACTTCCTGTCTCTGCAGCTGTCAGCCAATCACAAGCTGATATAGAGAGGAAGTTCAGCAAACAAGGGAAATTCCTAGCTGTGCTAGCCGCAGACCCGTAGTCCACCGCAGGAAGCTATAGATTGCCCTACACCCCCCCACCCCACCGCACCACTGCAGCAGAAAGGATATGCAACACACATGCACACAAAGCAAAAACAAAGGCCAGGAGACAGAACTCCACAGACACAGAGATGAGATGAGAACGAGAGCACCAAACCAAACCAGGAGTGTTAGTTGACAAAAGATTCGACTTACGATCATAGTTTCTACCTGGATGAATTCATGGAGGGAAACATCATGAGTTTCCTTGAACTCTTTACGAATGTTGAAAAGGTCGACTTCGCTTCGGGACACCATGATGCGGATCAGCGCTCTGTCGTCCGTTCCCAGACCCTACAGCAGAGATCAATAGATTTATTTTACATATATTTTAATGTACAAGACAAGAAATCAGGGATATAGTCTCTTTCAATTATATCCTGAAGCTATAGATCATATACCTACAGTATAGATACCAGAGAAGCTTAAAACATCTCTTTATTATGACCATTACCAACTATGACCTTCTGAATAAAGGCCTGAAACAGCTTTTTGTGCTGATGTGTTTTATATTTTTATACGCTTGCTATGTATTCTGTTTTTAAGTATCACTTTTAGCACTATCGTCATTATTATTATCATTATTATCATAATCAGTATCAGTATCATTATTATTATAATTATCATTATTATTATTATTCACTGGGTTTCATTTAGATTCTTATGTTGTACATTCTTTGTATTCTAGTTTCATGTTGTTGTTTTATCTTTACCTTATTTTTGCTATTTTTATTAAGTGGGTTTTATTATCCATCTCATTTTATATTTATTTTTATAATTAACTAGAATTTTATTTAATGAGTATTTTTTATTATTATTATCATTATTATCCATTATCACATGCTGCAGACCTGCTGCTAGAAGCAGACAGCAGCATGAATGTGTTCTATTTACAGCATTATGAATGAATACCTTCATGGCTTTGTACAGACGGTCTGCAAAATAAGCGGGCTGGTTCTTTACGCTGCGAACTGCAAAGCAAAGACAGAAAGAAAGGACTGAGGAGGAGTAGCAGAACATATGTTGTCAGCAGTATTCACTGTAAGGCACTCAAAAGTAAAATAAGGTCATGGACAGTAACTACCTATTGCATAAAAGGCTTGTTTGACATCTCCTGACATCTCCTTCTTGATAACCTGTTCAATGTCCTTGTTGGTGCATCGGACAAACTCCTGGAACACTGTGTACAGCAAAGATCAGATATCATGAGCTGGATCGGTTTCATTTCGCTACTGAAAGTTAGAGAAACCTAAATGTATATTTGTAATTAACTGATCACTGTGATCTATCTGACTTGACCTTTACCTTTCCTAAGATGGGGGAAGCTTCTGGTGCACAGAATACTCATGAACTTCATCTCCATGTCATCAGAGTCAGCATTGCAAGCATCAGCAAGCTCCTGATAAGTTCAAGAGGAACAAACATTGAAACCCATTCTTCGATTTCATGTTTTAACACCGTAAGATGTGACAGGATAAACTAATCACCTGAGCATCTGCACTCGCTCTTTCCATATCTGCAGGGCCCTCCTCTCGTGCACCCTGAGCAGAGTAAAGACGGTTAAATACTCCACTTTGATCTACTAAATATCAGTGGTTCACTTTTTTTTTTCTTTATAACATAAGACGTTGTGAAAGAAAACTGTGCATGTATTTAAATGAGCCTTTTTTGTTCTCCACCACAGTCGGCAGACAGACTGCAACCAGTGAGTGGGCGTGGAAACAAAACACAGTCTGAGTTCTCATGATGATGAACATTACCTGCACCAGAGAAACGAGGATGCGGCAGAAATGGCCTGATGTGTCTGATTGAATGGCGTCCTCCAAAGACTTCTTATAGGCTGTGATGGAAGTGGTTTGCATGTGAAAAGTTTCCACAACAACAAAGTGATTTTGATGCATTTTTTTAAATATCAAACTCACCATCCTGATAAGCAGCATTCATGGCCTGAATATCCTCATTGTTCCTGGTGACCAGGATCTCGATCAGAGCGTGTTCATCTGTTCCAGCCCCCTGTTCAAATTATAGTTTTTAGCACAAAAAGGCAGGCGAGTCTCACAAATGTACCAATGTACCACATAAACACAAACACACCACACAGCAAGGGATTCAACAAAGATTCCTGGCAAATGTTTTTTGAGCCTGTTGAAATTTGTATATGTATATAAAATAACAGTAAAAGCTAAAAATCCAAAATGCTTCTTTAAAATGCACCTTTTTTCCACTTTGTTGGTCTACAGGGTTGAGGTGTAAGATAATAAGTACGAGGTGACCAAACTTTGTCCAAGTATGGAAACTTTCCATAAAGTGTATTTTATTCTGTCTAAATGGAGCGTATACGGTCACTTAGCCACATGTTTGTAATGGGGACATTCTAGGTTTTGGGTTCAAGTATTAATAGTCGTATCAATTTATTATTATAATTATTGTTTTCATAGTTATAGCTGGATTTAAAGTATTTCATATATTCAATTTAATTAAAATTAATTTAATAAAACATTTTAAATAAATAAAATGTAATATTGATCCTGTAGCTTTAGATGGTGTCCGACCTTCCTGATACGGTACTGATCATATCAGGCCTTTTATTAAATAAGATAAGATGAAAATATCAAATAAATAGCACATTGGACAATTAAGTTCTTGAGACAACTCATAATTATTAGTACTGTATGCCTTCAAATATGCAGATCAATTAATTCCACATTATTAAAATGTACATAATAGACAGGTACAATTGTAAAACACTGTTCTGCACTCAGTTCTCGAATGGTCAGAGTAAAGGGTAAGTCAGACTTCTACTCAAAGGTCATTCAGTTGCGATTATAAATGCCTAAAATGCAAAGTTATTTGACTTCCAAATACATTCTGTGTAACTGTCGTGGCGTTCAGGCGCTCACGTTACCAGTGGTTTTCCAACATCTTCGCAGAGAAACCATTTGTGCAACATCATTGCACAAACTGACGACCCTTGACTGGATGTTTTATATTATTTCAATGCATAACAATAACACTATAAAATGATAAACTGCACAATTAACCCAAAAGTGAACATAATATGTGCAGGAAATTGTGTAAAATGAGTGATTTTAATAAATGTTTATTTCCTGTGAATATCACATCAGAGATGAACTTTCCTGCTATTTTTTGTTACTTAAATGCAATTCTCTGTTTGTATTTTTTAAATTACTATTATTATTAACATTTAAGCATACTCCAGGCCTTACAACCCGGCATGAAGCTTTGGCGACCCCTAGTGGCGGCCAGGGGCCACAGTGAACTATACCTCTCTATACATCCAGCATCCCAGACTAATAACTAAAAGCGATAGTTAGCATTTATAAAGGGGATAAACTACGCTCACAAGCTTCTCTCTTTACTACAAATGACCTGTAAATCAACTATGTGAACAAAAAAATCAGCTTTACCTCCATTGCCTTCCTCATCATTTTGGCATTAAACTCTGCAGGTGTCAGCATGAGGCCGATGATCACCCTCTCCAGGTTCTTTGACAGCTCAGACTTCAGGTCCTTCATCAGATCCTGAGGACAGAGCAAACACACTCAAATGTACATACGCATCAAAATTAAGAGGTAAGTAACATGTTCCAGCTTGAGACACCATTTTCAATGAGTCATTTCTCTCACCCTTCCCAGTAGGGATTTGAAGGTCTGTCTGATCTCTTGCCTCTGAGCATTGCTTCTCTGTGCGACGATGTCAATGATTGCGTCTTCGTCCGTTCCTGTCGACATTAACAGGCAGTTACATTAGTAAAACCTATTTAGTACCACTGTAGCAGTGTAAATGTGCTTTTCAGTGCTTACCGAATCCCTTCATAGCTTTTCTCAGTGCTTGTGCATCAGCAGCAGGGTCGAAATTGGATGCATGGCGGACTGTTGGCCTCAGCTGAAGAAATATGATGCCACATTTAGAAGTATGAGATGAAAAAAAATGATGCACACACATAATGTGAGACAGCATCACCTGAGAATATTAAAAGTCTTAAAGGGGACCTATTATGCTCATTTCCAGGTTGTTTGCATACTTTAATGTTCAGAAAAATCACAGTCTGCTCTGAGTGGACAGTGTTTCAGGGTCTTCTGTGTCTACAGAATATATAAAGACTTTCTACAATAAGAAATCATCACTAAAGGCTTCTACATCAAAAACTACACAAACACATTTCACCAGGGATGTGATCTGAGAAATTAACAACATTACATTGTATTGCATGTAGCTAGCATGCAATACTTACCTGCATGCATTGTATTGCATGCAGGTTGTGTACTGTAAACACTGCAGTTACATGCCATGAACAGTTAAAACAGCAGAAGAAAAATGTTGAAAACCATATCCAGAACGGTCTAAAGCCTCATGGTTTTGTTCACAGGGATTACCTTTACATATTGCTTTCGGAAAATAGAGAAACTTTGGCCATGTTTAATCTGAACATCCCACATTGTAATAGTATATATGTGACAGAGAGTAAGGAAAAGTATAATAGGTCCCCTTTAAATAAAACACGATTAAATTACCCCATATTTAAGCTTAAAGCATTAAACATGCAGAACTAAACAATTAATGTGAAAGAGAAAAGAGTTTGTTGAGGGGGAGCGTGACCTCTTGAGGTTAAGAGGTCATGACACCACCAACAATGAAAAGGTGGGCAGGCTGAAAGAAATCTCGGTTTTGTAGAACGTTAGTGAGACAAGCTATTGTTGAGATCTTTCTGACATTCACTCCAAGGACAAAGCAAGTTACAACAAAAACGATTTGTATTTGAGTGAAAAGCATTCTGATCATATCCGCAGTTACACAAAGCCTTCGCTGTGTCGAAGTAGCAGCGTTATCATCACAAGTTCATGGCACTGCAAGATGCAGGTCATCGCAGGGCCAGCAGGTAATTAGGATGCAAGCCACTGCTCAGCCAAACATGCAACGACACGTCTAAAGTGGGAGCAGATGGGGACCAAACCTGGACTTTGGTCATGGAACTTTGTTCCCACATCTTGTAGGCTATCTGAGCGGCTTCAGGGAAGAACTCTCCAGCTAAGCTGTAATGATCAGTTTGACACAAGACAGCACGGTCAGTAAAGAGGTGCAGCGTGGGTACATTTCTGGAAACAGGGATGTATTATTAAATACACTGCTGCTTCAATTTCTTAACTTCAGCATGTCGTGTACTGTAACAGTCTCTCCCATAAGTCAATAAACAGTTTTACTCCCCTCAGAAGAAGATGGGCCTCATGCAAACACCTGTCACTGCACTGTAAGTAAGTTTGGTGGGCTGGTACAACATCCCTGGATAAGTTGCTCTGTGGCACCAACATACAACCAGTCACTGATTTTTAATATTTTATGGAGAAAATTGTTTTCTGCTTCTTGAACTCTCAGTGATTTCAGAGTTTAGGAGTTTCCTGATTGACAGAAGCTTCACTTGTTGCTAAAGTTAAGATAATCTCTAATTGATGCTAACTGGTTCTGCCATAAGATAGTTAGCTCATTTAGGTGTGCTGCCAGGACTGCTGTGTTTACACCAATACCCGAGGAGCTTTAGAGCCCTGTGAGGAGGAGGTTTTCCGGCCCAAGGTGGGGGAATGTTGTCAACAAACCCCAGTTCAGCAGCCTCTACTGGCATCATGGCAGAGGTGAGGAGAGCAAGGAGAACATTATGGAGGAAAACAAGAGGAGAAAAAAGGAGAGAGTGACCAAACAAGAGGCCATCAGACAAGACTAACTCTGGGACTTGTTTTTAGAGAGCTTTGCAGTATAAAAGCCTGCAAGATTAACAGTACTGGACTCCATGATGTGTAACATTTAACTGATTATATCAAACTAAATTTAGGGTAAGAATATGAGAATGTTGTTGCATGAGGCCCAAAAACTGCTGAAAAGTGATGCTCTGTCACCCCCACCTGGTTGCTGCTGTTGCTTGCAGCCACTATGTAACTTACTCATCATCTCCTCCACACAGATTAAGCAGAGTCCTCTTGTAATCCCCTGATGTGTCATCCTGAGAAGTTTGAACACACACAGAATTAGGTTATAGATAACCTATCTTCTGATGCTATTTAATTCTAATACTAACAAGTGTTTAACCCACCATAATCATGTTATAAAGTGATTTTTCATATCCTAAACGGAAACACTCTCGGATGTCCAACATGTCTATTTCAGCACGAGAAATCATGATCCTGATCAGGGTGTTGTCGGCTGTACCAAGACCCTGGAAACAAAGGAGAGATGGAGCGTTTAAAGTCAGTCCTTTTAAATATCACATCAAAATATTACTACACAATCTGCTAGTTAGAAATAATGACTGTGGTGCTACAGAACATCCATCTAAAAGTAGTATAGACCTAGGCTGAATGGCTATTTTTACATTTTCTTTACCTTCATTGACTTGTAAAGGCGCTTGGCAAAGAACATGGGAACGCTCCTTATGCAGTGGACTGTGGGGAAAACCAACATGAATGCCGTGTGTTAAAGTGACAACTCCACATCCTTTATATCATGAGGTAATACTTTTAGTGTGTTTCTTACCGACAGCCAGCATCAGCCTCTCAAAGTCTCCAGACAACTCACGCTTTATGCTGTCCTCTACGGTCATCTCTGCAATCTTCTCAAATGCATCGAAAACTAAAGAAACACAAGACTTTAGCTTGTTATTTATCCCCCATTAATGTATAACTTCATGTTCTGATGGTGAAACCATTGACGAGTCAGAGAATTGTCATTAGCTTGACATAGGACTTCTATTTAGCCAAGTTACCATTTACAATTTATTATTATTTCAATCGACCAAGTGGTAGCTCACATAACTACACCATAATATGAAGAGTATGACAACAATCTTTAAAGTGCCAATAACTCCTGAGGGACTGGGGATTGTCTGCATGCCTCACAGGTGTGCTAATTATCCTGAGAGCCGTGCTCACCCATGCGGAGGTGGGTCACACTGCGGCTTCCCAGGATCATGATGAATTTGGCCTCGTCTGTCCCCCACTGCTCCTCTCCGGCTGCGTACAGATCCTACGCAGAGGTAAGAAAGCACAGGATGAGATATTGAAAACAATAAAGGAAATGAAACCCCAAAGTCATCACTGCACGCACAGCTGATCTACACAGCTGATCACAGCTGAGAAGCAGTGTGTAGGATTTAGCAGCATCTAGTGGTGAGATGGCAGACTGGAACCTCCTGAATACAACTCATCCTCAAAGAAGAGATGAAGTCTACTGACGCACTGTCATCATCTTGCAAAATGAATGCCATTCCCCATCATTAGTTTTGCTGCACTTTGGGTTTAGTGCTAATTAACAAATGTTAGCATGCTGTTGTTAGAGGCTCAGAGCAGCACAGTGTATAAGTGCAGGCTTACAAGGCAGCTAGTATGGCTGTAGATTCTTAGTCTTGCTGATGAATGTTTTCTTTAATTTAACAATGCCTTGAATAATGTGGGCAGCATTGTTTTACAAATTGACAATAAATATTGAAATGAGGCCAATTCCATTAAAGAAAATGACACACAAAGTTAAAACAGAGTAATGCTTTAAAGATTCAAACATTTCCTGAATGAAGACCTTATGAAGTGAATATGCCAAAGCATGCTGCATTTCTCTGCTCATCATAATGTGCTCAAATTCTTACTTGTGCATCCTGCTCCACCAGGTCTGCGTCCACCACTCCTGACTCATCTCTGGTCCCCTGGAGCCATTAAACCACAACAATCAGTCAGCCATTAAAGCCACTGTGGCTAAGAGACAGTCACTGTTTGGTTGACTGGACACTTTGCTGGTAATTACATCAACTCCCCAGTGAACAGACCTGAAGTAAAACAACCAGCATCTTCTTAAAGTGACCTGACGTGTCTGCGATCACATCCTCCTCCATGTCGCTGCCATAAGCTGGAGACACAGACATTAATGTTGAGTGTTGAGAGAACCCAGAAAGTAATATTTTGACGTAAAATGAAATCTTATTTAACACGTACTGTCCTTGTAAGCTGCAACCATGTCATGGATCTGTGTGTTGTTTCTAGATGCCAGGACTTCAATGAGGCATCTCTCGTTTGTTCCAGCTCCCTTGAAAATAGCATTATAATTAAAATATGAAGTATCTCCTTCTTCATTAGATGTGACTGGAGTGTCATGAAGAATCTTACTTCCACTACTAAATGTCTTACTTTGATTGCGTCACTGATTTCTTTGGCATCATGGTAGGCTGGGGTTCTCATGAGACTGACGATGAGACGTTCAAACTTCCCCGTCAGTTCATACTTCAGATCCTCAATCAGGTCCTGTCCAAAGCTGGATTTGTACGCTGCGGTGATTTCCTGCCTCTGTGCATTGCTTCTTGAGGTGACCAGATCCAATATGGCCTCTTTATCACTACCTGAGGAACAAAAGGCAACGTTTTCAGAAAACGTCATCCCAGTCATAGAAACACTGTCACTGTGTGAAATTCTTTGTGAGATCAGTCAGCCTACGAGCGGAGAAGCTGAAAGATGACCTTTTCACCCCCGCGGCCAAAAATCACGGAGGAGTGAGGCACTCACCGAAGCCTTTCATAGCATTGTAAAGTGTCTCAGCATCAGCAGCGGCATCAAAGTCCGGAGCATCTGTTATTGTGCCTCTGAACACCTGCAAGAAAAGGAAAAGGGCAAAACTGAAGTCAGAGGTGGGATGATATTTTTAGCTGTGATATTCCAGAGCAAGTGTAAACACTCCAGTGTATCTGAGAGAGGATTTGTAATGATGTTTGGGACTGAGTCTTAAATGTGTGTGTCACATTGGTGTTGACAGCAGCCAGACGGATTGTGGCTATTGAGGTTTGGCTACGAGCCACAGCTCAGGAAAGTCTAAAAGTCATAGCATCAATAATAATGGCAGAAAAATGGAATAACTGAGACAAGCTAGTTAGATCATCTTGGTATAGCAAATATATATTATTATTATTTATATTTATTTTGTCTAGAAACTGCAATATTTCAAGAAATGTTTAAAAGATTATCATGAAATGTGGTACTAGCATTCATGGTCCAAGAAGCCTACAGACTTTGATAACTCCCTTTTTCTCTAGTGCCAGTATGATGTTGACATTTTTGTCATTTTGTATGTTTCGATACTTTCGATGGATTGCTGTGAAATTTGGTGGAGACATATTATTTCCCCTGCAGGACAAATTTCAATAACTTTGATTCTTCAGTAACTTTTCATTATAGTGCAATCATCAGGTCCAATTTAATTTAAAAACATTATTAAATTTACTAATTTATTATGACCAATACTTTGGTTTATAACCAAATACCTGCAAAACTAGCCGATAGATTAGCTGTATTTTGTTCTATTTCAGACCGATTTTTCAGGGTCAC
>CAFUXE010000394.1:34890-67273 GCA_903364295.1 Serranus cabrilla
TTGCAGGGATCTTTCATACAACAGCTCAAAATGTCAGGATACACAAACAAACGTCAGGCATGTAGAGTAGATATAAAGCTTCATTTTGAAAATAAAATTATTCATATTTTTTGCCCTGTGGAGTATTCACTGTGGGAAATAAGACAGCTTGGCCTACATATTGAAAGCTCAAACTGCAGCTGCTGCTGTAGAGATTACTGCTGCATTGAGGCAGTCAGCCAAAATATGCTCTCCACCCTGGAGAGGGGCCACTGCACATGCTCTGATCCCCTCCTTCACTACAGCGACCATCACTCTCCACGACAGCTGGAGAGCTTCACCCACATTGCAACATGAACACAAATACATGCCCCTAGCAACAAGCCCTTCTCTAAACTACAGGCATTTATTATGATAGTGGGACGTGTTAATGTGGATAAGTAGATTTCTTCCTCTTCCTTCCTCCCTGGTTGCTGCTTGTTGAGTATAATTAAGAGCGAGTATGTTTCACCTCAAGTGACTTATGGTCGGGACAATAAAGTTGGATGACAAAGCCTTTGGAAAGATGCTGTCAGGGGTATCTATCAGATGTGCAGGTGCCGCAGGTAGCGACGACACCCTACACTGCTGCCTTTATGATGGGGAAGACTTGCCTGGTAGCAGGTGGCAGAAAAATGAGCTCACTCTGTCCACGCCTCATTCAGTGGTGCACAAAACCGTCCACGTTCCATAGACACAAGATCTGCACAGCAGTACGACAGAATCCACAACATACTTACATAATGCAAGACGAGAAAAGGTCCTGTCCACTTACCATTTCTATATTTGGTCTTCTGTGTCAACACTGTGCAGGAATCAATAGTTTCAGGCCTAGAGAGAGAGAAAAAATGCTGATGTTTGCTGGATTTAAGCATTGCAACATATCTCTGTCCTGGCTAAGGTGTCATTCCCCTCCAGTGTGCCGGAAATCATGCTGCACTGACAAAATATGAATGACGATGATCCTTCCTACTGAGTGCCTCTAATGAGCAGTGTGCTGCCCGGTTAAAAGTGATCCCCACAAGCAGTAATGCTGAGCAATAGCACAGCAAAACAGCACAAGAAACAGAATAAAGAAACAGGTTTTTGACAGACTTGACCTCACACTCACCTAAAAGGACTCTCTGCCAGAAGGATTTGCATTAAGTCACTTGGCAGGGAAACGGTCTAGTCACATTTTCCATTCTGCCTTACATACTTTAAACTATAATACAGCCATTCAGCATGTAAAGCATACAGAGACAGCTACTGTGGAGAAACTACTTCTACTAACTTTGTATCTCTACAAATAAGATCAAACTGAAGAACAGATACATTTTTGCCTGATTAAAATCATACCCATTCAGCTTTTTTGCAGAAAACCATCCAGGTTTTAGTGCTGCACTGTTTTTTTAAGGCAGAAGTGAAGCTCCAAAAATAGCATGCACAGTTAAACTTAATGTCAGATTGAAGGTCTGGGGGGAGTGGGCCTCTATATATACAGAGCCACACCCTTCTCTGTACCCTGCACTATAGAATAAACCTCCAAGGCTTTATATTAACTATATATATGTTGGGGTTTCTTTTATCTAGGCTTTTCTCTGTACCTATTTCAAGACGTTGAGGTAAATCATAGCACTTTTATATCCAATCATTCACTTGAATTAAATCTGTCTCCCAGTGGTATCTTGCTGTCTCCTGCAGTTCATTGGCACATAGAATAACGACGCATCAGCAAACTTCTCCAGAAGCAGTTTTGCTTCGGGCTGAAGGGGTCTCCAAACAGGCCTAATAATAACATTATTTATAATGATGGCTTACCTTCTGAGTGCAGGAAGTATCCAGAGAGAGAGTGGTCCTGGTCCTGCTGTGTCTGCTCTGTCCCCGCTAACCCGGTCCTGTCTCTGTGTCTCCTCCGGTCAGACTCAGGCAGTCCCGTTACGTGTCCTCTGTGACGCAACGACTGCAGCGCTCTCTCCCTCGCGCAGTTTCTTTTAGAGGTGTGTATGAATGTGTGTGTGGGCCTGAATGTCTCACGGTAACAGGAATACTATTTAAAACGTTTGTGACCGGGTAACATCCTGTCCTGACTGAAACATAACACACGAAGGCTGCGCAGTTTTACGCACGTTTAACATATATTTTATTGCTAAACGTGCGTAAAATGCTATTTTACATAAATTGTCAATAATACGCAGACTTTATGTTGTTTTTGGAACAAGATAGTCGTCAACTCGTTTATGGGAACTTCTGAACTGTGTCACCTGACTTTAGAGTTCAAATGTGATTTTAAGTTAACAGAGCGGAGCTGCTGCTGCTGCTCTATTTCTGTCCAGCCAGATGTCTATTCCAGTAAGAGGGGAGAGACACACCGGAGGGGGCAGGGGCACAGAGTCAGCACTGTGGACTACAGAAAGAGAAATTATAACATGAAATGAAAGAAACTGTTAAGGTTCCCACAGACTCTCAGTGGTGGGATGATATGAGACAAAAAGAAAAGCATACTAACTTGTTTTATCCCCCTTATCTATCTATCTATCTATCTATCTATCTATCTATCTATCTATCTATCTATCTATCTATCTATCTATCTATCTATCTATCTATCTATCTATCTGTCTATCTGTCTATCTGTCTATCTATCTATTTATTTATTTCGAATGTATTGTTTTGCCAGTGACCATATTGCCTTCAGTAACTGTCGCCATCTAGTGGATGAAATATTTCAATGCCAGTGTGCTCCCAAAATACATGCTTTCAATATAATGCTTCAAGTGTGCAAATAATAAATACCTTTCTTTTAGAATTTTTTTATGCTAAGACTTTTGCAAGTTTTGAATGCAGGGCTTTTACTATAACAAATTACTTATACATGATATTACTACTTTTACTCAAGTAGAAAATCTGAGTATTTCTCCCCCCTCCAAGCACTGAGGCTTACAGACAGTCCAGTGCTGCACATAGCAGTAACATGACTCAGCATGTTTGACTGGAAGCCATCCTCAGTGTCACTGGCTGTGTGGTTACTATCAGTGTTTCCCTGACATCACCTGACCTCAGCTAACTATACAAATCCTATCTTGCTGCTTTTATTATTACTGTTATCTATCTCCTGGCCTCCCTGAGAGCTGCCAAACAAAGTTTCCTTGTAGAACTACAATGACAATAAAGCTTTCTATGACATGAAGTACACTTTATTTATATCTTCGTTTGAGCAGGTCATGTTGTACCAAGTATGTTAGACAAATATGGTTGTATCTGAATCGTTTACAATATATATCATATCATACTGGGGCCTGTTAAAATTTCTCTCTGCCAGTGTCCAGAGGGGACCATATGAGGTGAACACAGATGGAGGTGGGAGGCACCAGAGATGAACTGTAGTTGTTGTATACTGACCTCTTCTGCTCTGAGAATGCACTGCATGAGAATCAGAATAACTCCGACACGGCTGGGAAAACAGCATGAGAATTCAATAAAGTCAGATTTTAAAGTGATATACACAAAATATTTTTGTTACATATGTAAAACCTTTGTAATATTTATGATCCATAAAAGCCTGCATTAACCTCATGTTTTTTATTGTTTAACTTAAAGCCAAATATTTTTTTATCTAAACTATCCAGTAAAAGTTAGTGATATCAATAACAGAGAGTCTGCAAAATGTATTTATATCGATCAAAAAACAAATTCGTGAATTAAAAAAAAAAATGTGGAGGAAAAAAAACAACAAATGGAGGGACCACAAAAGCATTTTTGACATTCTGGATGGGATTTGCAGTCTACAATTCTCACTCTGCCCTCTATGCAATAATGAGCACATTATGATCCACACGGGTCGGGAGTGAGAAAGGCTACTTTGTAAGTAATTCCATTGAGTGGGAGGGTCACACAGGCCAGTCTTGTATATATCGCAGTAAAAATCATGTTTCCTTCATCCAAGTCAACAGCACGGATATTTTTGCTTCACTGCGCTGTTTTCACCACACAGTCACCAGTCACTCCTCGTGGGACTGAAGACAAGGTAAATTACTTGTGTATATACTGAGTAAAATGACCATCTGCCGGTTAGACTTAAACCCTGACCTTGGCTTGTTAGTTTGAATGCTGGACAGCAAATAATTCTCTGTACTGTATTGAAAGTTCTTCTGTAATGACACATTTTACAGCCATACATTACACATTAAGGAACATTTACTGAGCCAGATCACCATCTGATCATAAAACTGCACATCACGTGTGTAATAGCTGTTATTTAGTTAAGCATTACCCGCTGTTTCCCTCTGGAAAGGGTATCTGAAACCTGGGAGATCTACAGATAGGAAGCCTGAGCTTTAAGTTTGGTCAAAGGTCATGTGACTGTCCACACAGGCTGCTTTCTCACTCGCCTCCTGCCTGCTGAAGTAGATGCCAGGAGGGATTAGGTGAGCTGAAATCCCCTGATGGGAGATGAGAAGGCGAAAGTTACCTTTCAGAGAGTAAGTGTGCAGCCTGCTGCATGCATAAGCCATGAAAGCTGCTTTGTCCTCCTCTGATTCATTAACTCTCGGGCCTGTTAGACTGCCAGGCTCACACCTCAGGGAGAGATGGGGACACGGCACCTGGAAGGAGAAAAAGCAGCTGCAGTGATAAGGGAGCAGGCTTGTTTCGGAGCAATGCACACTTTGATAACATACACTGTAGTTTTGGTTGTTATGACATGCTGTCTGAAAAGAAACAACACGGTCTTCTATAATATATAACCATGTTTTATTGATGTGTGACACAGAGTTGAGCCACAGTCAGACATTTCTTCTTCATTGGTTCCTGTTTGTGAAGGACAAAATCCAAAGTCACAGACGAATGTGTACCTTTAAAGTCTTGGATTATCTGGAAGGCATAATCATGAAAAGATTATCGAAGCCGGCAGCTCTCACTTACATTACAGAAAACACGAGTCATGCACAAGAAGAGTCATATTTTCTAAAGTAAAAACGAAATGCAACATTTCCCCTTAGTTTAATTCCCTTCTTTTTATTTCATTAGTCCCTGCTGTGTCAGATATACTGTAAATTTGGGTTGAATAACCAAATTACTTCTAGCTCAGAAGCTATAAAACATGAAAAATAATAGTTCTTAGTTTCCAAAAGGAAAAGTCATAATTCTATCTGTCTAAAATCTAAATGCATTTTAATACAAAACAAGCACATGTAAACTACAATAAGCCCCAAAGCACTGTGAGTAGAAGTATTAACTCTGATGAGGTGCAAACACACTCATTAGAAAATAATTTATTTTTAATGACAGGGCATTAACAAATTATTAATTAACCTCCTGCATTGCTCAGAAAAGTTAAAGGAAGCAATTGTGTAAGATATTGAAGGTTGAGTAAAGTGCAGTCCTCGAGCAGGGCGTTGCTTTTGTGCTGTGGGCGGCAATGAAAACTCCAGGCATCAGCACTATCATATCAGGGGGGTGATAAAGAAGGGCAAGTATAAAAGAATAATGTAATTTAGGGTGATGACGGACCCTATTAATTGTCTCTTCAAAGCACACCTGTGAGGCAAAGGATTACACAGAAGAGGTGAGTGAATTCAGTTTTCTTTTTTTCCATTTTGGGATATTAGTAGAGCATTTAAGTTACACTTATATACATATACATATAATCACATTAATGCTTCATTATCTGGTTTCCTGCCATGCCTTAATACATAGTTCCTTTTGGCTTTGTTTATCACTGACAGTTGATAAGAGAATTATGTTTCTTTGAAGAGGAAATGTCTGACAATTATTCACTGACAAGTTCACCGATCCGCCCTTTCCCCTCCACTCCTCTCCTGTCCTCTCATACTTTTTCCCGCTAACATACTTTTCCCACTCCCTCTTTCTCCATAACATCAAACTACACTCCCACCTGTCTCTTCCTTTAAAACTTCCACATCTTTCCATCCTGATACAAACCCATAGAAGCATGTCGTGTGGAGTGGTGAAGTCCTTTCTGCTGAGCCTTTCTCGGAGGAAGCCCCTGGAGCCAGACGGGGAGCAGTCCACGTTTAACCGATGCCTGACCACTCTGGACCTGGTGGCCCTTGGTGTGGGCAGCACCCTGGGGGCCGGGGTCTACGTCCTGTCTGGAGAGGTGGCCAGAGACACTGCTGGACCCAGCATCATCCTCTCCTTCTTCATCGCCGCCCTGGCTTCAATATTCGCCGGGCTGTGCTATGCAGAGTTTGGGTCACGGGTTCCCAAAACCGGCTCAGCGTACCTTTACAGCTATGTAACTGTTGGAGAGCTGCTGGCCTTTATCACTGGGTGGAATCTGTTGCTCTCCTACGTCATAGGCAAGTGATAAACAGGATTTATTTCATGCATTATCACACATTACAATTGATAATCATGTCTATTATTCAGTGATGTAGATTTTCTATATTCTAATATTTTTCAGAAAAACATACCCTTTCATTTCAATCTCTATCTAAATATACTGATCTAGCTTAAACTTATGACTTCGATCAAATGACGAACACATGTTTTCCTGTTATGTAACATGTTTGGCTCACTGAGAACACTGACACCCATAAATGATCAACTATCACCATGAGACCTTAACATGTCTGTGACCTTTCAGCTGCTTTACAAGCAGTTTCTTAATAGCTCTTTTAACAGTGAAAGTTTATTTGTTTTACACAAAAATGACCAAAATCAATAAGGTACAATTCATTGCCTTTATCTCACTCACACCATAAACCACGATTGAGTTTTAAATCAACATGTCATAGCATGTGTTTTCTGTTTATGACTACCATTACATGGTGACTCAGGCTGATTTCTTTCTTTTACTATCTGTTCAGGGACGTCCAGTGTTGCACTGGCATGGAGCGGGACATTTGATGACCTCATAGGGGGCCACATATCGAAATACTTTGATGAACATGCACACATGGGCCTCCCTGGCCTGGCACCTTACCCGGATGTTTTTGCAGCTGGTCTCATCATGTTACTTTCAGGTAAAATTGGGAAGTTTGTGTCATTAAGATGGCGACAGTGATGCATTGGAAAAATTAACATTTAGCATGTTTCTAACGAAAGGTGTGCTGGCATTTGGAGTGAAAGAGTCCACAACAATCAATAAGATCTTCACAGCAATCAACATCTTGGTGCTGCTGTTTGTGGCCATCTCTGGATTCATCAAGGGGGACCTCAGCAACTGGGAAATCAGTGAAGAGGCTCTGATCAATGCAACAGTAGAATTCAAGTAATGTCAAACAGCTAAATAATGCTATCTGTGTTTGAGTGCATGCAGGATCCAGTAAATATCTCACTGTAAATTAACACAAATTGACTTTCTTTCCACTGTAGAAACTTGAGCTCTACTGTCAATGTGACAAGTATTTATGGAGTGGGTGGATTTTTCCCATACGGCCTCAGTGGAACGGTGGCCGGAGCTGCAACATGTTTCTACGCCTTTGTTGGCTTTGACTGCATCGCTACAACAGGTAAGAGCGCCACATCTCCCTTTATCAGCGTCAGTGGCATTATATATGGATCCTTTACTAAATACATATAAGACCAAAGACACATAGAAATATAGTGACAATATAGAAATGTGAAACAAACTTTTGATATCAATATATTTGTATGTTATTGTTAAAATATCCTTAAATCATAAGGATTTTTCATCTGTCAAAACTGAATGAATTGTGATGAAAGCAACTGCCAGCAGTTTTAACTAGCTATGAAACAGTCTCAGGTCCATACAGATGCCTATATATGAGTTACATAAGCAAACAAGACCATCAGCAGTTATTCTTAATGCCTGCCACCTGGTCTGGTTCTCCACAATTCAGATGAAAAGATTAACAGCAAAGTAAAGTTCCTTGTGGTTGCTTATTCCATGCAACCCCATACAGCTGAGAGAGGACGATCATTAAAAGTATCCCTGACTTCTTTGCTTCATCCTTGGTAGGTGAGGAGGTGAAGAACCCCCAGAAGTCCGTCCCTCTGGGCATCGTGGCCTCACTGCTTATTTGTTTCCTGGCTTACTTTGCGGTGTCTGCTGCTCTCACCCTGATGATGCCCTACTACTTGCTCAATGAGAAAAGCCCTCTTCCAGTTGCCTTCGAATATATCGGTTGGGGACCTGCCAAATATGCTGTGGCTGTGGGATCTCTGTGCGCCCTGTCCACGAGGTAAGTCTCAAGGAACAAAACATAATGGCATTCCCATCAGACTCAGCTGAACTTTGTGGTTAGTGCTAACAAGCAAATCTTTGAACACTATACCTGCTTGCCATCAGCCTGTTGGGATTGTCACAGCTAGCATGTTAGCATGCTGTTAGCGTTTAGCACAAAGAACCACTGTTTATAATTACAACCTCATAAGGCTGCTATCACTGGCTGTTGACACTTCATCTATATTACCTCCGCCAAGGCCAAGGGCCAGGGAGGAGGTTATGTGATTGCCAGCGTTTGTCTGTCTGTCTATGGGTGTGTCTGTGTGCAAAATAACTTAAAAAGTACTGCACCAATTTGGATGAAATTTAGATTTTGGATGTGATCGGTGATCCGGAACACCATCTGGAATTTATATTGCAAATTTATATTAAGTGTCAGTGACCATATTGCCTTCACTAACTGTCACCATCTAGTGGGTGAAATATTTCAATGCCAGTGTGCTCCCAAAATACATGCTTTAATCCTTCAAGTGTGCAATGTGGTATTGCGTAACTGACCCTATTGCCTTGGCGGAGGTCTGCACTCTCCGAGTGCTTTTCTAGTATTAAAACTGCTTTAACCCTGATCCATCATCTTTGAATGTAAATAGCTTTTGCCAACTGGGCATCAATGTTAAATCTTACCAACCAGTTTGTGCAAATGCTTTACTTATGCATGTAGCAAATGCTAAAACCTGCCACAGGTTTGGCATATGAAATAAATACAAAGCCAATACTGTTAAATTGCAACAAAACACACAGCACATGTCAGTGGTCAGGCTTTGTTTGTTTTTATCTCAACTGTAATGTAGTTTACTGAAATAACAAAGTGTGCTCTGATTCTCAGATTAGACTGATACTATTAGTGCTTCTGTTGGGAACAACTGTAGCATTTTACCAAAACATTGGTGCTGTTTTTGACTTTGGGAATAGCCTCAAATGAGATAAAAACAATACAGAGACTCAGTTTGGCATCAAGGTCACCAGCATTAGCACTAACGACTCAAACTCATTCTAAAAATGTTTCCTGAGGTAATACATTAATTGGGGACTAGGTTGACATTCTCATAGACTTCTGTACAATCTGACTTCTCTTTGCACCCTGTGGAATATGGTCCTGCTGGCATATAGAAAGAATGCAGGTTTAGCGCTTCTGCATTGGCTTCACTCTTCAGAATTAGAGGTTTGTGATTGGGTAGGACTGACAAATCAGCATAATGATGCTGTACAGAATAATCTGTTTTCTTTGGTCAAATGTAGAGTGGCCACCTGGTATTAAAAGCATTGATGGTCATTCACCAACCTTGCTTTTGTTTGTGTCTGCAGCTTGCTGGGGTCGATGTTTCCGATGCCCCGGGTGCTGTTCGCCATGGCAAGAGATGGTCTGCTTTTCACCCCCCTGACCAAAGTCACGTCCAAGGGTAGTCCTGCTATAGCTACCATATCATCTGGAACTGTTGCAGGTACCGATATTCCAGCTGTTCATCAGCTTCTGTTTATAAGTGGTGAGTTTATGGACTGAAAATAACTTTGGGTTCCCTGTTTGTCTTCAGCAATCATGGCTCTGCTATTTGACCTGGAAGCCTTGGTGGAGATGATGTCTATCGGCACTCTGTTTGCTTACACACTTGTGGCCATATGCATCTTAATACTGAGGTATATCTATTACATCAGCATCTTTTCACGTTCAACTATACCTTTGCCAGGAGTGTTCACATTATTTTACATGTGCTTTTTATCTCCATGAAGGTACCAAGTGAGTCAATCTGAAGACGCAGACCTAAGGATTATGGAATCAAACACTAAGTTTTCCCTCCTCAAGCCTCCGTCAACTCCCAATTCATCCACCTCAAGCAGAGTCACAACCATAACAATAATCTCTGGTACGCAAATCAAACATCATGGAAGCACTTGTCCTTTATTTTCCTGACCAATATCTTTGCTAATGAAAACCATTCATCCTTTCTTTTTCTGCAGTTGCAGTTGTGGTTGCACTGTGTGTCACCTTAACACAGGCTCTAGATGCTCTGGCCAATTTGGAAGTATGGAGTCTGGTGCTAGTCTGTGTCCTTGTCTCCATATTGCTGCTCAATGTTTTCCTCATCTGGAGGCACCCACAAAATAGCGCCAAGGCTTCTTTCATGGTGAGAGAATTTTAAATGTACATAAGCCACTCAAAAATGACACTATATGATGTTACTATAAGTACATATAAGATTTTTTTTATTGTAACATGAAAGTGCCTTGTTCTGCAATAAAGGAACTTTAGTTTACAGGTGCACTTGAATATAACTTATAACTTAAAAGAGTGGAAAGGTCATTTACATAAATGAGTAATTGAAGAGGCCCCAATATTGAGCCTTGTGGTGCACCACATGTTATGTCCCTTGGTTCTGACAGGGTCCTTTCTATTCTATTCTATTTCCTGTTCACAGGTGCCTTTTCTCCCTGCTCTGCCAATAGTGAGTACATTCATCAACGTCTACCTGATGGTCCAGTTAGGTGCAGAAACATGGCTACGATATGCTATTTGGATGTTAGTGGGTAAGAACACATTTCTGCTTTAAAGGTTTATCTGGGTTCAGTTGAGTTAGTTGCTGATCTGTCATGATCTCTTCTCTCTCCAGGATTACTCATCTATTTTGGCTATGGCAATCGGAACAGTGTTCAGAAGCACCGTCTCAAGGCCAACAACATGCCGATTGAAACCATTAGCAGCCAAACAGATAAAAACATCATTAAAGAAGAAAAATTCTGAGCTCCGCTGCAGCAGAAAGATATGTTGAGATGTTACAATGAGTAACTGCTTTAAGTGTGTAATTACTATTTTACATGCACCAGTGCTGAACTGATGCCTGAATATTTTTTGACGTGTATATGTTGCCTGTATCAATGTCAGAGCAGTGTCCTGCAGCCTCTGGATCTACTATCAAAGTAGTTTTTACCTGTCTTTAAAAAGAAAAAAGGGCCCAAGCTATTTTATCTTGATAATTACTATTATATTACTCTTTAATATCAAGTTTACACACTTCAAATCAACTGTAAAATATAGAAATTTATATTAAATGTATGCAATTCTAAGCGTTTTTTTTTACATATCAAATATAGTTAGACTGTACAAAAGTAAGTAGAATGTAGATACAGAAAATCTTGTGAAATATATTTTTTTGATCTTTGTTTAATTAAAGATATACTTTATGAAATTGTGTAAATACAAAAACTGTAAAATGTAATGTTTTTCTAATTATATGTTGTAAATGTATGCCTTAATTAAAAAGAAGGATTTCTGTTTTCAAGGTGACTACATTCTGGAGTTCATTTTCTGCAGAGCATTCTGATTAAAAAAAAAATAAAATCCAGCTCCACTCATAATCTTGGATAAAGAGCCAGAGACGGCTCACTACCCAGAGTTCACTGAGAACAAAAGGACCTTTCACAGAAGCTTACCTGTGCCATGTTCAAGAGCATGGCTTAGCAAGTCACTCAAAAGGAAAGGGTTACATTGTTCTCACTGGGTTCAGCATGCTATGGATTTAATCAAATATGCAAAACTGTGATTTCTTTTGCAATTTAGAAACACATAGGAGGATTGTTTAGCAAAGAAATATTGACAAATTAAGTTTATTATGTACTGAAGCCTAAAATCACAATCTCAAATTATAAAAGGACTTTACAATCTGCACTGCAAGTTTGTGTGTTTAAAGAGATAGTTCAAGGATGTACTACCAGCTACTGTAGATAAAAAACAACAACAAGGGGACTATGGATAAGTACTTATCCCTTTAAGTGGATGGATTTTTACATTAAAATCTTGTTTTCTTGAATTTTCACACTAGCACCCACAGAGGATTTCATGCATGACATAAAACACCAAAGATGTTTTAAAAAGGTGATGAATTTTAACTTCACAAAATAACTGCATCATTATTTTTGTTAATGATGTTTTGAATTTCATATCAAACTGAAACAAAATGTAGATATAGACGTCGAGTGATTTGTTTTGCCTGTGCAAAGACAATCAGTAAACACAGGAGAAGGGTTTATTGGGCACCAAATGCTTGTAATAACCTTGCCACAGTCTTCGCCTGGGGCCTGTGTTGTGTTTCGGAGAGCCAGACTCATGCTGCTAGCACACTTCCAGTCCAGCAGCTAAGCAAACAGGCCGTGCAATTCCACACGCAGGGGCCTCTGTCTCTGGACCCTCATTGGTCCAGACAGGCTTGAAAGCCTCCATTGAGCCAGTCAGGAGGAATTTGGGGTACTAATGCCACTCTCAGGAGGAGGAATTTGTGTGATTCTGGTAAACAGCTGACCGCTCACTTTGCCCTCCTCCTCCTCTGCTCTCTGGTTTCTGCAGTACGTCCTCTGTGTTGAACTGCATGAACTAACAATCCACAGACCACTTTGATATTATTCCACTGATCAATCATGCCTTTGGGGAACTTGTTTGGATCAAAGAGTAGGCTGGTGCTGAGCGCTCTCCTTATTTGTGCCGTAATCTTTGAGTTAGGTAAGTGACTTTAATCACATGCTGAGCAATTCTGTGAACATGTGTTCCAGGAATCACTGAGGAGAGATTTCTGTTGGCCTAAAGCATGACGTGGCTTAATGTGGAGTTTGGCATAATGATAGCATTGCCATTAATAATAGCATGAAATACTTGCTTGTATGCATATTTGTGAACTATGAGTGCATCATGTTCTGCTAAACTTGTTGCTTTTTGTCAAAAGATGCTCAAGAACAGAGGAGCACTCCAGGGAAGAAGCTAAAGCCAAGCAAACCCAAACTTGGGAAAGCAACAAATAAAGGACCCAGAGCTGTAACAGCCAAACCCAAGATCAAGGCTTCACCTGCAGCCCAGGCACAGACCTTCCTCACACAGGTATTTGATCTCAGACACAAAAGGTTTTGATATATTCAATGAAAACTCATTGACTGCATCAGTGTGTGATTTTATATCTGACACATAAAGGTGCTAAACAGAGGGAAGTTTAAAAAGGTGGGAGAAATGATAAGTGTGCAGACAGGAGACACCCTGGAGCTGAGGTGCAGGGGCAAACCTGTACAGTGGAGCGTTCCTCCCTACCTGGAAGAGGATGATGATGGAAGGCTCAGGTAAGCTACGCTGTAGATAACAGACTTTTTGAAGTGGGGTTGTATGAGGTACAAGTGAAGCTATATTTATAATATTTTCCATCTTTACTTATCCATCAGACTGCCCAGTTTAAGTTCATGCAGAGGGAAGTGAAGCCTTTCTGTGCTCTGTATGTTCCCACATTTCAAAGATGTATTATTATTATTATTATTATTATTATTATTATAAAAATCAGACCCTATAGTCCCACATGTCTACCCCTGCCTGGTAGACCCCTTTGCAACATTAACAACATAGGACCTAATAACCAAAACACCTTGGGCTGTGGGAACATAGGGCCTAATTTTCAATAGCTTTGGTGAAAAAAAAAGTCCTAAGAAATGTGGGAACATAGGGCTGACCCCGTTCAAACTAACTCAGACATCAACATATGTAATGCCCTAATTTCTGGTAAAGAATTAATAAGACGATGATGATTCTTAATGGTGGACAAAACCCCTGTAGTGGGATTTGTGTCCATATGATTTGATCAGTTTGGATGACTTACACTGACAATATCATCGTCCATTGTGATATTTCCCGATGGACATCGCCATGTGGGTTGCCTAACAGCCTACCAACCACCATCTGCTGTAGGTAATACACTGACTCAGGATAAGAACCTCATACAGCCCCACTTCCAAAGATTCAAACCATCTCTTTATTTATGCATGCTGTATAATTTATCCAGAATGACTTCACTGCTTTGTCTCTGCAGGATTGTCCAACATGAGCGATATGGCTTGCTGACATTAGTCAACACTACAGGCGCAGACACAGGGGAGTACACGTGCTATCCGATGTACTGTGAAGACACCGACTGCAGGAAGGAGTACGACAAAGCTGTCAAAGTCTTTGTCTTCTTTCCCGGTACAGTGAATAAACTTTATTCTTGCTTATCTGAGCACTTCTCAAAACTGCAGGCCTCTGCTTTATTTCACAGCCAGCTTGATAGCAATTTGGTTTACAGTCACATGTTATCTGATCGCCAGTCTTGCCATATCTTCTTACTGTACCAATCAGACCCGCAAGAACTATTTGTTCCGTCGGCTGACTACTACGAGGTGATTCAGCTGAGGACCAACTGGCCGACGCTGCTCCCCTGCCAGGTGACGTCACCTGAGGCTAAAGTGACTCTGCACCGCGAGTTTCCACCAGTGGAAGTGGCAGTGGACGGGTCGGAGATCTCCTTTAATGTCAAGAAGGGCTTCACCATTCATCGCCCCCGGCCTTATCATGCTGGAGCCTTGTTCTGTGTCGCCAGTCTGGGCAACCTGAGGCAGAGCTCCACCAAGTACATGCTCATCTATGTTAACTGTAAGTGCTGTAACTGAGTCAGACGTTCCTTTAACTGTGAACCAATTTGTCACATAATGCTTATCATGGACAACGCCTCCCTCAGCATGCATCAGACAGGAGGGCAGAGAAATATTACGTACAGTATACAGATACAGAGCATCATGATCACGAGACATTTAGAGTCTCAAGTCCACCTAACTTGCAGGCAGTAAATGATGATGGCCAGATAATTCTATTCATATCTAAATTAGATATGAATAGAATATATTTTTAATGCATCTCTACATAAACAAGTACTACTTTATTTTAAGTATGTATATGCATGTTGGGATTGCAGGAGAAAACATGCAAATTCTGCACAGAAAGTTGCATTTTCATTTTGTTGACTAATGCAAGTCGCTGTTTCTAGATTCTTGATTGGTTGCTTATCACCTACTTTATTCACTTGTCTTCCACATTGGTCACCAGACCCCATGGCTCCTCCTGCTCCAGTGATTCAGACCTCGTCGAGCTCGGTGGCTGTGGGTGAGAATCTGCGCGTCAGCTGCTCTGCAGTGGGGGAACAGGACGTGGCTGTGGAGTTCACCTGGGAATACCCAGGACAGCAGGTCAGACAGAGAGAGGGGGCTAAATACAGATTTTAGCATGAATGCTTTACAATATGGAATACTTATTATATAATTTAATTTAATCTTTCAGCTTGGTTGTGATGCAGAGTAAGTGTCTGTTAAATGATGTGTCATATAGCTTACCCTGTGTTTTAAGCTAGTTCATTATTAGTAAAGAGGCATCCAACCTATGGACTGCAGAGCATCCAGGCGTTTAACCATCTATCAGTGATCTATTCACTTTTAAGATGCAAACTTAAACACTTATTGTAAAGATGTCCCTCTTCTTTCATGCTGTAAATATGTGTTTTAATCCCAACTGAACGGAGCACCTGTTCTGTTGCAGATTGGGAGGCCTCTGTACACACAGGAGAGCATCACTCCAGTCGGTGGAGGAGCGGCTCGACAGCAGTCTCAGTCCGTCCTCCTGGTGGACGAGGTGAGGGACGTGGACCAGGGAACATACACCTGCACCGCCCAGAACCTGCAAGGAGCCAAATCAGTGTCCACCACTGTCAAAGTTGTCCCCAAGGCCAAACCTAAAAAACCATGAAGCACCAAAACTGGATGATTAAGATGAGAGAGAGAGGGTGGAGATCAGGTGCTGCTCCGTCACAGTATTAAACAGTGTTTTATCACAGACAGTCACACATGAATATATAGTTACAACACAACTCATTTCCTCCTTCTGTCACTGTGAGTCATGCAAACACTCTGCAGCATCACAATAACAAATCTTTTTGTTTAGATGAATGTATGTATATTGTTGTGCGTTAAGCTTGTGTATTCAGTTTTTATATACATATTATTTTCTGTCTTTTTCTACTTTTTTCATATTGTGCATGACCTCGCCAAAGAGGAAGGCACAGAGAATAAAATGAAATAAACAGTTGTGATGATATTGTTTTTATGACATACTGCATCCATAAATATGAAGTTTATTTTTTCAATAATGTGATAATAATTATGTTGATTCTTAAAAGGTGAGATGTGATTTATTTATTTATTTTTCATAGATACCATCATCTCACATTCTTTAATTTTTTTAAATTAATTTAAAAAAAATTTTAATTGAGTCAGTTAGTATCCTAAATTGACAAGAAATGGTTCTGCAAAAAATAAAATCTAATAATTAATTAACTGTTATCTTTAAGCAAAAAAAAGAAAAAAATATTTTTTTGTTTGTCAGTTTGTCAAATGTGTTTTTCTCAGTTTTTGAAAATTGACTATGTTGAAAAGGGGTGAAATAACATCAGCCAAACCAAAGCTAAGCTATTTTAGCAAGGACATAGCGATTTTCAAAGTGGACCTCTGACCTGTGAAAAGATATTTGAATGAAAACGTCTTGTTTGGGTAGCTACAAGTTTTCTCTTTACATACATAACATAACATAACATAATGCTTTATGACAATACAATGCAGGTTAAGGCAAAAACCACATAGATTTTCTCATGCATTTTTCTACCCAATTGCATATAGATATTTCCCCAATTCTGAATAAAAGGGGTCAGAAGGATACTGAGCTCTTGAAATGTGTAGTCCCTTTAGAAGAATATAGTCAATTTTATTAGAAATCTGTCAGTAAAGTCTGATTTTTTCTTAATTAAGTGCTCCTGAGTTTTGTTTTGTTTTTATTATTTGCTTATGTAGCGCACCAACACACTTACCCGCTAGATGGCGCTGTTCCTCTTCACAACTCGAAGTGTGTCAGTCCAGGCACCGGGGAGACAGTCGGGCACATGTTCCCTGCCTCTCATGTTTCCTCTTACTCTGTTCAAACCTCCGAGAGGGAAAAGAGACAGTCCCAGTGTGCACACCGCCAGCAGGCTGATCGCTGTCTACTGCTCCGCACCAAGTCCTGGAAAATATCCTGCGGAGCCACGTAAACGCCGATTCTTTCCTTATATAACCAACGAGAGACTAAACTGCAGCAGAGTACCAGTGCTGGTCCGAGAGATGTCCTGCGTGCAGAATATGGTGAGCGCCAATTTTTCTAATCTTTTCGTGATCCGCTCTTCTCTGCACATGCAGCGCTGCAGCCTGGACCCGTGTCAGTGTTGGGGCCCGGTGTGGTGTCGTCCATGATGATGGCATGTTCAAAACTTTCTGCAGACTTGTAGATGTGCTTGACTCTGCAGGTGAAAGCCTGTAAAGTAGTGACACAGTGCTGCTCTCAACTGGATCACAGAGTTTTAGACACTAAATCAGAGTTAATCCTTGCAATTTGTTTTCCCTGTTGACCTGGCAACTGGCAGCGTGTGAGAGAAAAGAAGAAAGAAAGAGACTGATGGATGAACAATGATTTTCTTTTGCCATTTATTTCCTGTCACTTTGCAGCTATGGTGGTCTCTGCTGCAGAATAGTGTTTGGCCTGCAGGCTGTAAATGTTTGGGTGGAAGCTCACACTCCAGGGTCTCTTTTGATGCGCAGGAGTTTCGGGACAAAAGCTGTTTCTGTGTGTGTGAGAGCCTTGAGTGTGTGTCTGTGTGGGTGGAGGTGGGGGCAAGACACCGGCTCGGTCTTGGGGACTGCCAGGGTGTTGTCGTGGAGACCAGAGGCCACAGGTGACCTCTGACCTGAGGACTCATGGAGCGTTGCAGGAAGACTCTTTGAGTGTGGAGGTGGTGGGTGCGTGCTGACGTCAGTGAAGGAGCGAGTCTGACAATAGAGACACAATAGATGTGTGAGCTGTTGTTGGAGACTGCGTGGTAACCGTTCCTGTAATTTAGGAACAGATTATAGAGAATCTGAAGAGTGGATAGTAGGGTGATTTACTGCTGTCTCTGCTGGTGTGAATGTGTAGGACTGATCACTGCATGGCAATCACGGAGACAGCTTAAGTATTGTTTAGGGTTCAAGTCACTGCACAAAAATGCATTTTTCCGTCTCATCCTGCCCACTGCTCTATGACACAGAGGTGACGGAAAGAGGACATTTTGCAATCAGCGCTCCTTTATCAAACCAAAGCATAAAAATTGTTCAGTGTCAGCTGGAGTTTTGTGAGTCAGGATCTTGCAGTTAGGATTGGCTGCAAGACTACAGTTTAAAGCAGGGGTGTCAAACTGATCCAGGAAAGGGCCGAGTGGCTGCAGGTTTCTGTTCAAACCAAGCAGGAGCACAGGTGATACAATTAATCAACTGATTAAAGACAGTTCAGGTGATTTGAATGATTTGATTCAGGTGTGTCTCTTCTTGTTTGGAACAAAAAACCTGCAGCCACTCTGTCCTTTCCTGGATCAGTTTGACACCCCTGAGGATCAGTCTATTTTTATTATTATTTTCTTTATTTAGCATTTCTCAGAAAACTGCTCACCTTAGCTTTAATTAAAAAATCTAAATACTTTCTAAAGAGGTCGCAATTATTTTATGTAATTTTTGGCCATTTTCTGCTTCATTTGATAGTGGGATAGTGATATATAGAGTGAAAGGGGGAGACTGGGGAAGACCTGTCCTTAGGTGATCCTCTGGTGACTCTAGCCAAGTTTCTATTAAAGTCAAAGCAATTTTGAAGCAAAAATGTATTATTATTATTATTATATTATATTTATTGATTTAATGTTAGATGTTTCATCACACCTGATTCAAATGATCAGCTCATCATCAAGCTCTGCAGAAGTCTGATAACGATCCTGATCATTAGAATCAGGTGTGTCCTGTATGATTTAGATGTTCCCCTCTTCTGTCACACCTGATTCTAACGATCAGGATCGTTATCCTCTGCAGAGCTTGATGATGAGCTGATTTAAATCAGGTGTGTTGGAAGAGGGAAACATTTAAATCATGCAGAATAATCGCCAGGATTGGGCACCCCTGGTTTAGAAGCTGGTTCCCAGACCACTTAGTTCCTGTATCTGTAGCCATGTTTATATTAAATTCAAAGCAAATTTTTAAGGGAAATTATAAATGTTGCATTAAAAAAAATACAAATTAGGGACATTTCCATCAGCTGGTTTAGAGCAAATAAAAAAGTTGCATAAGTATACTGTATTGCTATAGGCTAATATGTCAATAAACAGTAGAAGAAGAAGAGATAGAAAAAACACCAACAAAAAAGAGATTAATTGGGCAACTTATAATTGTTCTTTCCTGTCAACTCACCTTGACAGCAGAGCAGAAACGACTGATCAGTCATGGGAGTTAAATTTTCACTATCTCAGAACTTATTTGAAAACGTATTAGTTTCCATCTCCCATTTAGCACACTTAACTATTTTTCGAAAAAGACAAAAACACCTCAAGCGTGCATAAAATGTTTCTGGACATTTTTGGAAGGTTTTATTGAATTCTGGTGTCCATCAAGCTTTACTCATGCAAATCTTCAAAATGTGCATAGAAATGTGTTGTTGGAAACACAACTACTGATTATTGCCACATTATCAACATCAGGTTATTCTTGTATCACGATGCTTCATGTTGTCAATATTGCGAAGCCCATCTGTGAGCTAAAAGCCTGCTGGGAGATTTTCTTGACAACAACCTATTAGCACAGTCCGTCTTTTGCTGCTCCTCTCTCAGCAGAATCAGCCAGACAGCTGATGTGATGTCTTCATTCAGCTGTTTGAGCTCCCAGGGGGTTGACACTCCCCTGTGTGTGTTTGTGTGTGTGTCTGTGCATACATGTCTTCTTAAAGTACTGGCAGCTGATGAAACACTAATTCTGCTGATCAGTTGGATGTCTGCTGACCATTTGCTTCTTGTTGGCTAACCTAAGGAGGAGGATACAAATTCCTCTCTGCATCAAGCACAGAAAGTTTGAACTAAATAGAGCCTCAGTATTCTCCCAGTATGATGTTAGTCCTGATGTGAAGCTTAAATAAAGGTGCACCTAAACACATTTCCTGCCAGCGCCCAATCAATCCAACATCCCCATTGTGAACTCCATACTAGACTTTTCCTCGTTGTAGCGTGTAAGTGCATAGCAGGTCAGTCATGCATGCTACAGTCTAGCAGATGGTGCAGCGGGGAGAGTCAGCCTCAGGCCAGCCAGCTAATCAAACACTAATCAGCCCTTCTTTTCCACACTGTACGCTCTGCCTCCCCTCCTCAACTCTGTTTCCTCACATTGTCCTCCTCTTTTCCCCCTTTTTCTCACCGTTTGCTCCTAATCTGTGGCTTATCCTATTACCCCGTTCTCTCCCTCCTGTCTGCACTCATCTTATAGACTCTGCATAGACAAGGCCATGCCTGCTAGCTCTGAGGAGAAAGTGTCGTGCTCTTACACTTAGAGCTTTCACTCCTCGGCCGTGTCTCTGCCCGTGGCTGGGCCTGATCCGCTCTGTGGGCCGTCTGTCGCTGCGATTAAAGCCTGGCCGGGTTAAGAAAATCACTGTGGGGCTTGGCCAGGCGTGCAGGGCTGCCTGCCTAGATTCTGCCACTGTTGGATATAAGACTGTTTAGCTCAAAGCTATCACAGTAAATGGTGATAGTTTGCATGACATTCATGTCAGTAGAACTGAAAGAAAGTGTTTGGCTGTGTAAGAAACCGACAGAAATATACTTCCTATGTAATTGTGCATTAGATGATTAGTTGTTTAACCAAATCAACCACACAAATGTGTTTGTGGGACTTGAACTCAGTCTCCAAGTGAGCCTCAGTTAAACATTGATTTATTTTGCATAAATTCAGATGGGTCATGGGTCATTCAGATGGTCAGGACTCACACTCGACCTGAGTTGTTTTCCACGAGCTAATTCAGAGAACACACCCAAGTTAATCATTATCACCAGGCGACAGGTGTTTCCTTATAGCTGAAGATTGATCTTTGGAAAGTTGTTCCTGACATTTCTTCTTGACAGATTGAAAACTAAAACATATAACGACTCCCAACTTCTTTGGGGATTGGGGTTGAACTATGTTACCTTTGTCACTTATTAATTAAAAAGTCCCAAATATGGTGCGTCCGTGTGGCTCACTGCTAGAGTGCAAACCACTAAGGCTGAGTTCTTGATGCAACAGACCTGGGTTCGAGTCCAGCCCAAGGCCCCTTTACTGCAGGTCTCCCTCTTCTGTTCTCTCTGTCAGTCTCCAATAAATCATGAAATATGTTCACAAAATCATCCAGTAATTCCTAATTGTGATGAAAATTACTTAATCTTTGATTTTGGTGCGCTGAAAAAAAACTAAATTCTGACAATGACATTAAATTATACATTTTAATTGAGGTCAACCACTATATACAGACTCAAAATCAAGTATATTTTCTGTATCGAGTTTGAGATTTGCCTAAATTTAAGTGCCATATCTAATTACTTTATTCATTATTTAGATGAAGCATAAATGAAACCACATTATCTGCCAGAAAACAACTTTTGAAAACTTCTCACAACACAACACTTATGGAAAAAGCGTGGAACATCACAGATTGAGTATATATTAGTGGAAGTGTGAGTGTGCATGGGTGGATTTGGCATAATGAGGAGCTAGCTTGGTGGCCCACATGCTTATTTCTATCAATCAAAATCCCATCTGCTGCCAGATGAACCTGGCATATATTTCATATTTAATCATAACGAAGTGTATTCTGTCCAGGACTTCCTGGGTCATTCCTTAATGCGTGGTTGGCTGACCTGCCATCTGATTTCTGAACAATAGTTTTCCTCTCATGGGACAAGCGGGACCCTGTGACCTTCAGAGGGGAGAGGTCTGAGAGTGTAGGAGGGCGGACAGACCCCATGCTGTGACCTTTGTTTCTGAATGTCACCAATTCAGAGGGAACATGGAAATAGCTGCTAACTCTGACAGAATCTCATCCTGGGACTATTGTCTTGTTAACGAATGGAGCCTCTTTCCCCATGAGTCAGCCCAGCCTTATCGTCTCCTCGTGTTTTTATTGATCGGCCTTATCTCTTCACCTGGCTTCTATAGATATCAGCAGCAATGCTTGCCCTGTGTGTGTGTCTGTTGGGATGAATTGTGTGCATGCAGAGTACTCGGCCCTTGTCTCTTTTATTTAGTCTGAAGAGTCGTAGCGTTACAGAACAAAAGGCCACGAGTCGAAGCCCTCCTCTGCGAGTGGGCATTGTTGTTTATTTATATCTGCGTGTACGAGCAGCAGTCATCGAGGCGGCCGTAGCTCTCTTCTCTCCAGCTGCTTTTTTATTTGCTGTCACATCCTGTTCTTTTACATTAATCAATACAGTCGAATTAAAGGTTACATTCAGTGGCCATGACCAGCGCATGTCTCACTCGGGTCACACAGTGGAACAGTGGTTAGGAGACACTGGCACCGAACTTTCACCTTTCTTGTTTGCTTTTTAGAGAAATAGTTTGCAAAATATACTTATTCACAAATGTTATTTCAGGATTGATATTGATATATTTATATTGATATATATAATCATTGTTTGCTAAAGCAATATTACTCTTCACAGCCACGATGATATACAGTAAAACATCACAACCTCAGCTGTGATATTGCTTTTGTAGAACTGACATATTTGTTTATTTAATCATTTATTTGGCTCCACCAACACAAATTGTTATGCAATTGCTGACACTGAACTGTTGCCTAACAGCACATATGTAGCTTGAGTGGACGTGTACGAACTACCGAGCAAGAGGCTGCCGGACAAGAGTAAGTCAGGGACTGGCTTTTAGTGGTCTTGTTGTTTCCTCATTTTGACTTAAAGCTCACAGGAACACACCAAAGTCAGAAGAACTTTTCCACTTGGTAAATGGGACCATCTGGGGAGCGCATTATATGCACTAAAACTCTTGGCAAGAAGATGAATAAGCATATTCCCTAAAAATGTCCAAAAAATCTAATCTGTCACTGTTCAATAAGATACTCCTGCTTGCTTCTAAATCCCTACTGACAGAATTTCAAAATGTCAAGTTTTTTAGACAGACAAACTGAGCTGTGGTGGATGTCTGACCCAGGATAATGTTATTTTCGAGAGCCAGACATCAAGCTTGCCTCCCATAGCTTCTTCCTGTAATGTTATGTCCAGAGGAGCTTAGGCAGAGGAAATGAGTCTAGCTTGGGTTGTTGTCTGGTGTAGTTGACTGGTCAGACAGGTACAGTATCTGGAATCAGGATCTGACTCGTCCATCTCTGTTCTTCCTGCCTTGTGTATCTATCTACAGACCTTCACATTACTGTTGTCTCTTTGCCCTGTTCTCCCTCCTGCTGCCGCCATTTTCCACCCATTAACACACACACACACACATGCACCACGTTGACCACTCCTCCAGGTTCCCAGAGCTTACTTGTTGGCGTTGCTCAGTCCGCCAGCTGAGAGACTTACAACTGAGAATCTGTGGAATCTGAGAGTGAATACGCCTGTGGGGCCCAGAGGTAATGACAAGGGTGCAGCGGCACCTGCTCAAGTGTTAGACTAGGCTGCATAGCTTTGATGGGGTTATCCCCTCTTTCATTTTTCAGCTGATTTTCTTCAAATTGCACTCGGCAGGCCAAAGTGCACTGCAAAACATCAAATTCTTGCTCTGGAATTCCTTTAGCAGTGTGCCAATTGCTACATTGTGCACCTCTGGTTGGCAAGGTGCTTTATTAACTGGGATTCCTGTGTGCCCACCTATTGGTGCCAGCTTTAAGAAGTCCAGATACCTTCTTCGCTCCCGTCAGCTCTGCGGCCTGCATCACTTGGAGAAGAAAGTAGAAAGGAGTCGCTCACAGAGAACAATGTCCTCTCTTTATCCCCTTTCAGATGTGAGTTTGAGTTATGTAACTTGATATGATGAAGAACCCGTCTAGTAACCCAGCCTCAGGAAGGGGGACTTACACTCAGACTATTGTCCAGACAGTCCACGCTGAGACAACCCCCACATGCTCTCATTTTCCACTCCGTCCTCATGTGTGCTCTCTCAGTTTTTCCAACCCTCATCCCTCTTTCTCTGTTTTCCTGCTGTCTGTGTCTTAACCCAAGTCTGATCCCTCATTATTGTCTTATTATCCGTGCGCAAACAAGATACATTGTTTAGTTGGTATTTGTCCGGTGAGGCTGGCTCTCGTATGTCAATGCAGGGCCCGTATTGACCGCCTCAAAGCTGGTTCTCATGCAGGGTTATTGTTTGTGAAACTGGGAGAACAAGTCCAACCACTCTGGCCCCTGAGAAAGCTGAAAGAGCACAAAGAGATGAGCAGGTGAGGAGGGGCAGAGGAGGGGAAAGGAGAGGGTGTAGGCTGAGCAGGAAAGTACCAGGTTCTCTCAGGGGAGTCGAAACTGACTTTTAACTGCTGCAGACGTGGACATATGCCGAGTCTGACACCCTCTTACATTTAACGACAATGTGAGTTATTAATCACAGATTTTGCAAACACTGGGGATCTTGCTGGGCCATTACTTATCCACCTTACAGCTAGGTTCCTTTTGAGATTTCCAACTTTGCTCCTTAACAAACTGCCTTTGAGAAATAGGACATACTAACAATTCCCTTGTATCCTCAAAAATACCAAACTCTAGAAACAAGATAAAACATATTATAATCTGACAGTATTCTCGTTATTTCAGCATCACTATTATCCATAAAGAAACTTTTTGGGAGGGGTTAAAACTTTTGTCGCCCCAGTTCGCCAAAACTTCCGATAATACTAAACATGTGTGTCAGGACAAGAAATAGGACGATTTAGACAGCTCCCTGCCAAATAATCTAGCACCCCAAAACTCCAGAAATGTTTATTCTGGTATTAGAAATCTGTCTGGGACAGTGACATTGTTTAAAAGTAATTTGATGTAAGGTAGGCATTATTGATTTCTCCTGGTTTCCTATGCAAAAACACACAGGTAGATCTGGAGTGATGCTACTGTCTGTATTGAAACCATGCTCACGCACAGCTTAAGATCAGATTAGTCAGATCAGTGCAAAGTCATCCTGTCGTGGCTGCAGGTCAGCAGTTAGGACCAGGCTGATCCCGCCCATCCACACCTCCCTTCTGCCATCACAGACTGAGAAACAGGAAGTCATGTGGCGTGATAATCAGTAGCGCGAGCATGAGACAGAAAGACAGAGGAATATAGAGTGAGCATGGGATCAGGAGCTGAGAAGTGAAGTCTCAGGTGGACAAACAAACAGGTAAACAAGTTCTTTTTTTTATCTTTTCTTTTTGTCTTTTTATCTTCTTAGAACTGTCTTGTGATACTGAGAGTAAATAAACTCCAAAGTCTACTGTTTCATACTGGGCTCCAGATCAAAGCAAGACCTCACCTAACCTGTGTGTGTATATTTAATACATTCCTGAGCTTACTGCTGGGAAAGTTTCACTTATTTACATGCCAGCTAAGCTCAATGTGCTGTGAACTCGCTGTGATTTAAGGCTGCGTTGTCAGAAGAACAGCTTAAGCTGCAGAGGGACGAGGAAAGCAGCCTGATTGTTAATTACTCATCCCACAAGGCATGCTTGTTTGCAGAATTGGAATTAGCTAACTTTTTTAACTAATCTGTCCTCCTGGGTGAGTGACGTCACACTGAGCTGCAGCCTCAGCCTCCCATTCACTCCCTGCAGAACAAATATGCTAATTAACTCTTAATTATTGAACATCCCAATATGGAGCCACATGGTGCCTATATAGGAACAATATATAGGATTATGTGCTCCGCTGAGCTGTGCATCTTGATTTCTTCATTAAGCCCTCTTTCCATTGCGTTCTTGTCTGTGTGTTTTTTTGATGGTTGTTGGTCTGATGGTCTATTTGTGTCCCTGGAATTCCCCCTGAGGACTATTCATGTACCCGAGCTATGTAACAGGACTTCATTGGAATGACTTTTATTGTTAAATTGAATTGTAGAGCTTGAGGCAAACTGTCACAGCCGCACAAACTGAAATTCTCCTCACCGTTGTTTCTTGTTGTTTTGCCGTCATTGTTAACAGTAAAGTTGTGACCCGTGTAAGCTGAACACGCTGATCTTGAGCAGTTCCCACTGTGCTGCTTCTCAGCACTAACAAACAACAAACACTCACTTTATTTACAGAGAAACTCCACGGGAGGAAAAAGTGCTGATCCTCTGACTCGGCATCAGCATGCGTCAGCATCTGTGTTTACTACCTGACATGCAGCCCGCTCCGCTCTTCCTCTGCTGTTACAGTGCGGATGAGATCAAAGAAGACGTTTGCTGGGATTCTGGGAGCTTTTTATCTTTATGGGTTATTTAGGCTAAGGTTGAAAGCATTAACATTAAGAGCAGGCATACTGTGCGTCAATCTATATCTGCATCTCCCTCTGAATCCCAATCAGTTTTCTAGATCCTGACCGTGGTGAATTTTAGAAACCAATAACAATAATAGGGAGTAAAGAATTCACGTGTATCAGGTGATGTTCTTTTATATAGACATGTACTGTTACGTTACACTCCCAGTTATAACATATAGGCAAAACAGAGTAGTTTATGGTTGCGGTTTTATGTTCCAAAATGCAAATGGCAGCTATATTTAGCTAAACTAACACAGAACCATCTGAGAAGCCGTCATTGGAAACTCTTCAGAAAAGGCAGGCACTTTATAAAAAAATACCTGGCAGGTGATTGGACGAGCCATCTGTCTACAGCTGTCAATCACAGAGCCAGTCAGTGGAAGAACGAAAACCTTCAATTACATTTTTCTCTCTTCATTCAATGAAAAAGTACTATAGAGTTGACGTTTGTGCAGCTTGGCAGTGTGTTCTGCTGGATAAACGGATTACTACATTAATAAATTACCCAAGAATTTGTTTCTGCATTATATTCAGAAAACAAAGCTTGTTATATCGGACGACTGATTGGCCAAAATTGGTCATCCATTGGTCAGGCTTTCATCTGCGTTCCACACGTTTCCTGCTGTGTGTTTGTGCTGACTGTGTGGTCTAATGATGAGGGGTGTGTGGATGGATGCACGCACGTTCACTGCAGCTGTTAAGTGGAAACGGTTCAGGTGTTGGTCGATGTGGGAACCACTCGATTTCTATCTCTGTAATCACAGAACGGTGACTCCTACATGAACCGCTCCAGGAAACAAAGAAGCCACAGAGAGAGAAGAGAAAGCGAGTCTTTGCTCACATCCGCCCCTCATCCTCGCTCTGATGAATTTAATAAGAAGCTAGTGCTCGTGCTTTTGTCTTTATCAGCTCAATTTAACACTGTATGGCTCCCCTGCTCTGATTAGATGGTAGAATTATCAGTCATTAAATGTCTGATATTACCAACTTAGCTCCCATGGGAACCAACTTTGGATAATAGACGTTTTAGAGAAAGAGGCTCTTGTCCACATTACTTCTGTATGTTTATGGGCGATGTGAAGGCACATTAATAATTACCTAGTGAGAAATGTAAGGAATGTGACTTTGTTTCCTCACATCGCTCTCTCCCTTTACATTCTTCACTCTGAACTTGTGCTCTGTGCTGAGCACACTCTGCTGATAGCAGCAGTTGGCAAACATTGTCCAGGCTTCTCTTGTTAACAAGGTGAACAGAAACCAAACAGACTTGTTCTCAGTCCAGGATAAGGTGAAATAAATTGCAGGCCACTCTGCTGTTTACTTTCTCACAAATTCCAATGATGTTAGTGAGGAAATATTTCTGTATGGTGCAGTTGTTGACCTCCTTGATGATATCAGGGGAAAACTAGGAATCAGTGTGTTTATCCAGTGTGACATCTCAGATATTACTGTTGGAATCGGCCAAAAAGATTACGTGGGAAAAATCTGGAGGGATATTCATCTCAGCACTGTAATGTTCTCAAAACAAGTAAACATGTTGGTTTTTAATTATAGAAATCTAATCATGCCAGAAACTGTACTCATAGCCTATATTAATACCTGGATGTAGTGCCAAAATCGTCATTCAGACAAGATCTAAACAACAAAGTGCCAAAATGTGTCATTCTTCCAGAATCGGTCAAAATTGTGCCAGCAGTGTAAAGATGTTCAGGAAGAATGATTCTCAGTCACAAGTCAGCAGATTTTGTTGAGACATGAAATTGTTGTTTTACTTTTGTAGTCCATCACCTTAACAGGGCTGTCAAACTGATCCATGAACAGCCCTTGTGGCTGCAGGTTTTTGAAGTGCAGGACATTGTTGTTTCTTGCCATCTATAAAGAGTAAACGAAATAAGGTATTTTCGTAGGCCAAGCTGGAAGTAGCATCATCATGAGGTCCATTCAGAATTAGTCCATGGGATTTTTGCATTTTGGATTTTTTGGACTGTGTTTTGTTCAACAGGATCATCTTTTTTTTAAATTACTTTTATGATGTCTGAAGTGTTAGCCGACAGTAAAAAGCTTACGTTATGCTGTAGCTGATGGTCTCTGACAAGCTAACCAGCCATTTTGACAAGCCAGCGAAACTGTAGCTAGCTTTAAATTGCTAATTAACCTAATTTACAAGAGCATTGACTAGAGGCTGGAAGACGGACTAGTAAGACAGTTCTCATCCAGTGTGATGACATTTAGTAGTCTCATTTACCTCCTTTTTAAGGAAAAAAAATTCAGTTGTGGGGGTATTTACTTATATATTTTATATATATAACATCTCAAGCTTGTGTTACCACAGACCTTATTTCAGGCATCTAACCACCAACACATTCAAAATCCTCATTGAGTTTGAGAGGATAGACCCCAGGGCGCTAACATGCGAACTTGCTTCTGCGTTAATGAGCTTATTCCTGTGGCGCCCTATAGGATCGTCTGTTTTCGATCCCTCAAAAAGGAGTGAGTAACTTGCAGACTTGACGCTCTGCAAGTTACACGTATGTGCTGGACTGATGTATTACGTGTCGTGCAAGAAAAGACAGATTGACGAAGCGTAGCAGCAATAACTAAGAACAACTGTTCATTTGGTTCCAATATTATTTGCTTCAGTTCAACCCCAAGATTTCTAATGCAGGACTCGCTGTTGAAGGTGGAACAGATGGACAGTGTGAGACATGCTGTTGTTCCTGGAAATGTATAAAATTAGAAAGCCTATTTTAGTGAAGGAACACGGTTGTTTTTTTGATATTGCCTTTATCAGATTTACCTCTAGTATTAGATATTTTCAGTCAGCATCTTGTTTTTATAACTCAGTAGATTGGACTATTGTTTGCTTGGTGTGTGGTTGAGTGAAGGGCAAGTGGATGTCACTTAAAACAACACTGAGGTCAGGGACTTATCCTTATGCTGCTCGTACTAATCTCCCTTTGTCACACACGCACAACAAACACACACACAATTTGAACTTGTAACCTCATTGAGGGATCAACGTGGGCATTCATCTAAACAAAGTCAGGGATTATGTAATCAATCCTTTTCCACACCACATATTAAAGAGTCTCTGAAATTTTAACAAAACAGACGGTTGGTGCTGTTGGAAGAGAACCACAGCAGGGTTGTTGTTGAATAAATTCCCCCATAAATAACACGACTAATACATCTGGAGGTAAGAAGTGGCCTGGTGAACACACTCCCTCGGGTGCCATCTGCTCGCACTGGAGCAGCCTTATGTAACATCAGTCAGATCCAGATCAATAAGATTCCATGAAACACCAGTTCAACCAGTCACCCCAGATAACCCCATGATATTGCTACTGTAGTCAGGGCCAGTAATTGAATTCTGTGCAGAAATACAATACTGAAAAGTCAGCAGAGGCAGTAAAGGCCAGGGCGCTGTGGAGGCTGCCATCAATAGGCTAACGGAGACAAAGTGAGGAAACCCACCTCAGCTGGTCCGCCTCAGAGGAAGTCCTGACAGCTGATTTGTGGAGTGAGTTCAGGTCAAAGCTGGCAGGTCATCACCAAGACCGAGAGACTGCAAGTCCTCTAAGGAAGCCATTCTCTACCAATTCGTCCCACAATTTGAGTTTTCAATATTTTCTCTTCTGGGTCATAATAATAGAGGCTGCTGTGGGAATTATTAACAAGACTTAGAAAGCAGAGTTTCATTTAGTTTTAATCAGCTCAAGTCTATTAACACTTTTACGGGCTAATCCTTGAGATTTGTCAACACAAAGTGAAAGTGGTCGGAGATCACTATGGTACAGATGTTTGTACAAGAAACTCTGCTGATCTTCTGCCAGCACCAGCCTCGTTAGAAAAATTCAGAAATGCATGACCAAAGTGAGCACTCGATGCAGAAAGCATGACAACATAATTATTTGCGTGTGCATCCTCATGACAGGGACACTACGGCGAGCACGAACCTAGATATCATGTGTTGTTGTGTAGACACTCTGAATTTAAGATTATGTAAGTAGCTGCGTTTGTAACTTATTATATTACTTAAATTAAAATACTTCTTCAAATAAACAGACTTGTGCATCAAACATTGCAAACACTCAGTGTTCAGGGTGTGTATAATGCCTATAGTAGTATAGTTTGGCACACAGGCTGCTTTTCTAAAACGTGTCAGTTCCCCTCTGTCAGAGCTTGTAGAATTAAGCGTCTGTGTGCTCAATAGCGTCCTGTATCTACAGCCGTGACCAAATGTGCCCCGCTGACCTCTGCAAAGACTCAAGTGTTGCTCATCAATGGAGACAGTGTGACACTGAACACTGCGTCTTCAGCTTGAGCACCACCATGTCTAACCGCCAGTGAATTATGCCCCGTGTTTCACAGAGAGACCGCTCGTCATCTTGAGTGTCATGAAATGAAAGTTCTGTCTGTTCTCTCCTTCGGAAAGCGGAAGACAAGAATCACCTCGAGGCGGTTTAGCTTGAGGCGTTTAACCACATTTCCACGTCTGCGTGCAGCTTGTCAGATTTTGACATTACATGACACACAAACTGCCTTCAGACGCACAGATAAAGGAACATTTTCTGACCCTGCTTTTCAACATCTCGGCTCCCCTGAAAGGCCTCGGGGTCTGTGAAGAGGAACGAGCTCTGTCTGCCTGATTGTCTTCCATCCATAATGAATAACCTGCGAACAATTAGAGGCTGCTGCTGAGCGCTCCTCTGCTGTCATGCCCCACAGCCAGAGACACTCTCACACTCAGTCATTACACGCTAGCATGTAAAAGTCAATCAGAGAGCGGAGCGCTCCTTTGATTCACACGTAGGTTTTCTTGTGGGCCTCCAGCACAGCTCAAAACATCACACACAGGTCACACTTGAACTTACAGGAATTTCTTTTTGTTCTTTCTGTGGTCGAAACAAGTCATCCAGAATATCCATTGTTGGTGATCCGATCAGCGACACTCGCTGCTGGAGTCCTTTTGTGTTTGTTCTCATTATTTTTCTCTGCTTAAAGTGCAGCAAAACACAACAGAGCAAAAATCAGCAAAATTGACAGACGATGCTCATTGACCTTAAGTGGTGTTGTAACAATCAAGTTTACACTTGCACAGTTGTCTAAAAACAATGTGGCTTAGAGTTCAAATCATCATAATTTTTCCAATTGGTCTTTTCTGACATTTTCTAATTTCTTCTAAAAAATTCATCCCATAACATTGTCAAAATAAAAGTCTTTCACTACTGCACACTCAGCACTACATCCTACAGAGCTTGAATGTTTTTCAGAGCATCCACTGAATTGTTTCTCTCAGCCCAACATGTGTTCCGTTCAAAATTATATCTCTGTGTAACTTAAAAAATTAGCAAAATCCATTAAGATACACACTTCTTCATTCAAATGCTACCGAACCCGACACAGATATTATTGGTACACTAGATAACGTGTTAAATGAGTCTACAGTATTTTCAGCTAATTTTATACGTACTTGACAATACATCAGAAACCAACAGAATGATGTTATTTTTTAGTTTTATCACCAACATTTTAACTATTATATGATAGAAATGTGATCCGAGTGTGCCACACAACAGAAAAATGTGTAATTAAACACCCAGCCTTATTTGAATCAGAAAAAAAATAGTTGAGTGTAAAAAATGTTTTTGGTTTTAAAATAGTGAAAAATGAGCAATATTCTCTGCTCTTAAACATGTGGGCGTGCTAGCTGATGGTGCTGAAACCTGTTATCTGATATCCAACTTCTCAGAATAAATCTTGTGTTTTTGTTCGGGTGTTCTGCAGTGCAGAGATCTGCTCTCATGTCAGGTCTCTGTGCACAGACCTGTTTCTGCACGGAGGACCGCACGACCAGCCGTAGACATAACATCATTAAGCCAAGATTTTTGACATGCAAATAAAATCCTTTATACAGAAAAACTGTTTAGTCTTCCTCCAAAATTCACTCATAGATAGTTTAAGGTTGTTTAAGGTGTTTTTTTGTTGTTGTTTTTTTTTTTTTTTT
>CAFUXE010000394.1:68443-105188 GCA_903364295.1 Serranus cabrilla
TAACTATTATATGATAGAAATGTGATCCGAGAACAGAAAAATGTGTAATTAAACACCCAGCCTTATTTGAATCAGAAAAAAAATTGTTGAGTGTAAAAAATGTGGTTTTAAAATAGTGAAAAATGAGCAATATTCTCTGCTCTTAAACATGGGGGCGTAAAACCTGTTATCTGATATCCAACTTCTCAGAATAAATCTTGTGTTTTTGTTCGGGTGTTCTGCAGGGCAGAGATCTGCTCTCATGTCATGTCTCTGTGCACAGACCTGTTTCTGCACGGAGGACCGCACAACCAGCTGTAGACAATAAAGGTTTATTTTTAGGTTCATAAGATAAACCGATATTAGCGTGTATCTAGGATATTACTTTAGACATAGTAAACTTCCCTCAATATGATCGTAGACACAAGTTAAACAAACATTATAAGTTAATGTATCAGTGTTCGCCATTGTTGGTAAAAAATATACATAGTGTTGGGGGCTGAGTTATGATAAGGAAATAACATCATTAAGCCAAGATTTTTGACATGCAAATAAAATCCTTTATACAGAAAAACTGTTTAGTCTTCCTCCAAAATTCACTCATATATAGTTTAAGGTTTTGTTTTTTTGTTGTTGTTTTTTTTTTTTTTTACATGTTTTCAGCTCTTATTTTGTACCTTGTACAATATGTTTTCACACAAATCTCTGACTTTAAAAAGACAAAAATACATCAGTTTTGCACTTGTTATATCATTGCCTCATGTTGTGGAAAAGCTGTGTTTTCCCAGTGGTGCAGTCAGTGAGTCACTTTGTCTGAGATTCAAATGTCCAGCGTTCGAATCTTGAGGGGGCCAAGACGTACTTGCCAACAGTGTAGCAGTTCATGCATGTGGTACAGTCTCAAGTGCTCATTGACTTCAGTCTGCTTTCACCCCCATCATTGCAGCTTGACACTATATTTATTTCATGGATGAGGTCATTGTGTTTTTTGTTTGCATGATACTGCAACAACCCCCTGTGATTTCCTGTGCTGGCAGAGCAGGAGTTAAATATAATGCTGCAGTTCTCTTTAGAATAGATTAAATAAAGCCAGTGGCTGATTTGGTAATCGAACCATAGTGTTTTACACAACTAACAGCTGTGAAAACTAGCGAGCACAGCTTTGATAGAGCTTATATAATGTAACAGTGTGCGCTGTGTGGGAGTTTTAGATGTAACCTGCAAAGTTACCCCACAAACGTAAACAAACTTTGATCGCGGATCAGGGGAGAGAGGGCGCCGAGGGAAGAGGGCAGAGGATCTGGAGCTGCGAGCCGTGCGTATGCTTTTTTCGGGGCTGTGCTGAGTGACCTGTGCGCACACACGAGTGTGAGTGAGCGTCCGTGGGAGTGAAAAACACTGACGAGCCCAAGCTTGTGTTCTGTAAAGTATCTTTGGAATTTGGCTTCCCCGTCCTTCTCTCCTGTGTCTCAGTCCCAGCGCTGACCTTTGTGTCTCTGAGGGTTTGTAAATGTCCCCTCTTCACGCTCAGGCATTTCATTGAAAGCTTTGTTTTCCCCACGGGACACCTGATTACAATATTTTAGGAGAGAGCGTCCCTGAGGCCCTCCTCTTGAAGGGTGCATGTTTTGTTTTCTTTGTGGTACAGTAAAGTGTCGGTTATATGGTTTTCTGGAAGAGTTAGGATATCGCCCTGAGGAAACTGGAGCCTTTAGAGACTCGTACCTCTCGGCACATCTTTCTTCTTTATTATGCATCGCTCTATATCACAAGGACTCTACAGCAATAAGTTAAAATAATGCCTATTTCAGTTTTATACCTATTACAGTATTCAGTATCTTCAGCTCAGTCCAGCAGGTTGGTCAGATATAGTCCATAAACGTTACATTCATGTACTAATTTGACTTTAAAGCTCCAGTTTACAGTGTTAAACCTCATCACGGAGGCCACCAGAAGCGAGTGCAGCAGCAGATACAGGTAAAAGTGTACAGCGTCACTCAGATCAAGAGGCTCATGTGTTACCTAAACGCACTTTGACACACTGATGTTTAACATTTCTGCGTTTGATCAAAGTTAGCAGCTTCTGAAAAATCTCATTGCTGCTTTGAAAGATGCATAAATCAGGAACAGAGCACTTTTCAATTAGACCATAACTGTTCAAGGCTGGTAGGAAGCACTGCTTTGATCCATGTGTGTGTGTGTGTGATTTAAGGATGTGTGTTGCATTTCAGGGCCCCGTGGCGTGGCTGTAAATCTTGCTGCGTCTCCTGGTTTACTCAGGGCCCGTAAACTAGAAGGCAATTATGGAAAACAACTGGATGCAAGATTTCTTCAGTCCTGCAAGATTTGTGGTTGCAGCTAAAAGGATTCTTGCCCTCCTATCTGCCCAAAAGGAATTGCTTTGCCTCGCCCGCCCTCACTTCATCCCCAGCTTCCCGTCAAGCATCGATTGGCCTCTCGTGTCTTTAGCTGATACAAGACACAAACAGAGTAAAATACCATACCTAAAAATACTGTGTCAGACCTTGGCCAGTGGCCATTAGGTTTGGCACACTCATGATTTATTCATGTGGTGTCAGACACATACACACTCAGCATGACCTGCACTGACTCACATCCATCACGCCTCAGTCCGACCCGAGACGCAGAGAGACTTCCTGGTGGGACGGCACCAGAGAAGTTGTCGCATTATATTTGATTGTATTCATCATCATCATCGATGATCAGGTTTCTCTGCTCAGCCTGTGTTATATTGGCTTATTAGGAGCCGGATGCTTTAGTGGAAAGTTTTGCATTGGGAGAAATGGTACCTCATGAATACAAACATGAGCAGCTTGGGCTGCTTTGATCTCGGACTGGCTGAGAGCCCTGAGTGGAGTGGGCTGGAGCTGCCGTTGCACAGCTCTCACTGCCTATTTTAACCATTTGCATAATTGTTATAACTGTGGGGGCCAGCAGTGCAAAGCACTTGATAAATGTGGATTGTATTAGAAGCAAGAGGAGATCCCAGAGTGTCACTGCTGAGTCTGTGCTCATACATAGTATATTTCTGTGTGCCGGCAAGAGAGAGAGAGAGAGATGGCTGTAAGCTGCCGTGTGTCTCATGAGCGTGGACTGACTGAGGACTGACACTAAGGTGTGAGGCTGGCAGATATGATTCAAATATGGCCATAATGATTAGAATAACGTATATTGCAGTGTTTCCCATTAATTAACTAGACTGTAGCGGCCCACCATAGTCTAATCTGCTGCACCATAGTCTTATTTGTACCACAGGTTACATTTTTATAAGCTACTTAAAGTATTTACACTATTTACAATATAAAGACATTGTGCGATGTGTTGCCATTGCCTTAGAGTCTATAATGTGAAAGAGGGCACCAAATTTTGCCTTTATGGCTTACCCCCCACCATAGTCTTATAAAGTCCAGTTGAAAACACTGATATTGGATATATTTTTCCAATCACAATGTTGAAAAACCAGCAGCCAAACTCTGTTACAGCAGTGTGGTGTCACTCATTGGTTTGTGGACTTTAGTCTTGATCTTGGTTTGTAGCTGTCACTGTATTGTTTGGGGTGATTTCTGGAAAAAAAATAAACATGAATATGTTAGGTATCAGTGAGTCATAAGTATCGATTATTGCTGTTTTGAGATGTAAAAGAAGTTTTTCGCGTGCTATGTTAGAAGTTATCTGGCTAACCAACTCATCCAAAATGTGCATTAGTCTCACACCTCACACACTCTTTGGAAGTGAATGAAGGACGCTGTGTACAAAACAAAAACCTGCATTCCCTGCATTTTCCCATGACTAGTAGGGCTTTTTTGTTTATGTGGGATTTTCATACTATGTACAAGTAGCTTTAGTTAACCAAAATAGAGTATGGAGTATACAAAAATATGCTTTACCACATGGTTATCCCTTATTTATTTATTAACAAGAGAACATGATCTCTCGATATGCCATATCGTGATATACAGTATGTACTGTTTTTTTTTAGCTACAGAGATATAAGGTTTTGGCCCAGTCATCAGGATGGGCCCAGGTTTTTATTTCATAAGAAGCCATGCCTCTGCCAAACCACTTTCAAGCAACCACCATACCAATGAATCATGTACATAATGTACATTTTATTTAAAACAAGTTTCCACACATTGATTTTCCACCTTCCAAGCACTTTCGCTCAGTTAATTCCAAACATACAACTTGCAGCGACTTGAATCTTGTTTGAGGTATATGATAAATAATCCAAGTGGACATTTTTTACTTTAGCGTTGCTTTACAGTTAATGCAGGAGCCAGCAGGGACAGGTTTGAAAGCTCATCACTTTGGTGCATTTAAGGACGCTCTAACATTTGAGGCTTAAGAGTCATCCGTCAAACAGCAAGACAAAAAGCAGCGTACATGTTTGCATATTGGATCTTTCAGGTTGGATCTTGTGACAGCATACTTTTACAGTGTTTTTTGGCAGCCACGTCTCAAATATCAGCTGTCCTTGAAGGCACGCGGGTGGAAAATGCATTATAGCAGATCAATAACATGTTATTTGTTATGGATTACAAATCTGAAGCTACTTTTAAGCCTCTGTGGTTTATTTTCATAATTAAATTGATTCCAACCAACAACTACAAGTCAGGAAATATACCTTAAGATGTATGGTGTGCTTTAAAAAATGGTTTCAGTAATGTGAAGTATTCAATTGGTTGTTAATGGGCTAAAACCAGCAAAACATGCGGTATGGCCCTTTAAACGCTACCTGTTCTGTGAACGCCACAGACGCTGGCTGAGCACAGAAGGGGAATTTGCCTCCCTCTGGTCCTGTTTATAGTCAGAGAGGCTGCGGTGTGTTTGTGTGTTTTATGGTCTTGAGAATGGTTTATGGCTGCTGGGGGTGTTTATGCACGGGAAGAGAGCGGGTCAAAAGGGTGAAATCAATAGTGAGCCTTAATGAGGTTGTCTGAAAGGAAGGAAGGGAGGGGATATGTGGGTGATTTGACAGACGATGTTGAGAGAAGATTTGTTGCGTCGAGCTGGAGAGCCTCAAACTCAAATTGACAAAACAATAGTGCCTCTTAGGTAGGTGTTGGGGTAACTTGGCAACTGGTTTAGTTTTGTCAAAGTCAGGAGAAAGTGTTAGTCATTGTCGTGTTTCTTTTCTCATCAAAATGTTGCCTGCAGTGACTGACAGGGAACTTAATGGCACACAGACAGCCATCATATCTGTGGAAAATGTATTCAGGCCAGGCTAGACTTATGAAAGCACACTGTGCCATTTGGATACACGTGCTTTTCATGAGAGACAGGAAATTTGCAAACAAAATAAGCTGCCGCTGCACTTGATTTATGGTCCACAATCTGTATTGTTGACTTTGGACAGATTTTTTCACCTTTTTTTTAAGGAAAAGAGCTCCGCTGTAGTAACCTAGTTGGATCAGAGTTATGTGGCAGGATTGTGGTGGGACACACAAAAAAACAGCACAACCATCCCAGATTCACGTGATCCTGCAGCCTTTGAATTTTCCTGTTGGTAGAAGATAACATGAGGCAACACTGATGCTGTAAAAGCTGCATTATGAAATAGACATTTTCAGATTGGTTCGGGATTTGTCCTCTTTTTTTATGACATTTGTCGTTCTCCTGTAATAGGGTTTCATGGAGGTCAGGTTTCTATTTGTTCTGTAGTAAAGTGCTGTGATGTTGTGGGAAGCTGAGTTGTTCTAGCTGTGCGCTGAGACAGCTGTCTGTACAGAGAGACACAGCTGATGAAACGTCTGTCTGCTGAGGCTCTTCCTCCAGAGACCAACGTCCACACGGGGTAGCGTAGGGACGGGAGGTGGAGTGTGTTTCACTGGAGGAGAGAGCGGGGCTTTATTAATGTCATTGTTGGATAGTCCATCCATTTGGGCCGGACTAGAAACTCTCAACAACTATTGGACTGGTCTCCATGATTCAGGGTCCTCAGTAGAGCCAGACAGATATAACAGTGGATATATATATTATTGATATCGGTCTATATGCTGTTCAATATGAAACTTTTGACATTATATATAATGTTGCAAATGTTGCCTGGCTGTTTAGAAATGGTAGCAATGGAATTATATAGCCAATTTATTTATCAGCATTTATTCATTATCATTTATAGAATTGGCTGAAAATGTAATACACTGTTGGAATATTTTTTGAAAGTGTTTTACCTTTGAGAGAGCAGCTTTCTGGGTACCTTTGTAGAGTGGTGAAAAAAATCGGTCCACAATCCACATAAAAAGGTCTATTTTCATTCAAGCCCAAAAATTACTATATCAGCCACCATGTCATTTATCAATGAATTTCCCCCTCTGAAATCAGTGTATTGTGACACCTTAGGTTGGACAAAACAAGATATTTGAAGATATTTAAGAAAGAAATGTACCATTTCTTGACATTTTAGAGACAAACGACTAAGCCCAGAATGAACAGTTGTCTTGAAGCAGGAAACCTCTTCAAAGAAAGCCTGTAATCATATGCTGCCATCAGCTTATTATTTACTATAAACAGGTCTTTATACCTCACCTTCCTGTTCCTCTTTTTTACAGAGCACCTCACCTCCCCGTAGAAGCCTGTAACCAATGGCAACCTCAGTCCAAACTCTTCCTCTGACCCGTGGCCCCAACAAAAACTACCGTAACCCGCTGCCCCTCTCGTCCCGCTGCGGCATGGGAAGCGTAGGCAGTCTGGTGGAGAGGCCTGATGTGTCCCCGACTAAAGCCAGCCGTGCAGTGCCCCAGGTGAGACCCAAACAGACTAACGGCCTCCTGAAGAAAGGCTTCACCCAGAGAGAGCTGCTCAACTACCTCAACATCACCAGGTGAGGAGCACGTTTCACATGCTGCAACTTTAAAGGTCGTCTGGAAGGTGCTGTAAAACGTGACAGGACGCGACCCCCGCTGACCTTCTCTGCCTCCACACAGAAAAGAGCCAAAAGGAAGCGCAGGCGGTGACGGTAAGAAGGACGTTATCCCGGGACTCGGCTCCTCCAGCGGCCGCGAGGAGGACAGCTTATACGCCAAGGTCTACCATAAAGACGGCACCGAAGTAGATCTGACAAAGAACTCACTGCCGAGTGGGGGCAAGTACGAAAAGGTAAATATTGTAGTTTCACACAGGATGTCAATCTTTTAAGATAGAATAGATAGAAAGCTTTATTGTCGTTTTATATTAAATACATACAACGGGTGCCACTCCATTAATGCTTTAAAAACAGATCAAACATGGCACATACACATAGCTATATAAAATCAACGATATACATAGCTACAGCATAATAGTAAAACAGTAAAACGCTGAGGGTAAGTATAGCAAAAATAAATAAAAGCAGCAGTAGTTAGTCGAATCCAAACAGTTGTACAGTAAAAGTTGAAGAGTGACTTGGGATGCCACTTCAAGCACATACCGTAGTTAAAAAGACAACAAATGAATAAATGCTAAATTGACCATCATTGGTAAACAGAAATTCAACTGCACGCCTCCTTGCACATATGCCAAACATATCTTGTAATCAGCCCACAGCAGACTGTGAACTATTATCCATGTAGCTGTTTAAACCAGATCGCATTTCTCAAAGAGATACTTTTCACGTTGAATGAATCAGGGCCGTCTTGAAGGTATTATCGTACTTTGAAGTCTCCTCTGAAGCCGTAGATTCAGGCACAGATGCAGCTGAATGACTTCCCATTGTGCTCTGTTTATAAATGATAAACAGCCAGTGACGGGCTGCTGGGGCTGTGATAAATTGATCAGTATCACATTTCTACATCTCTGGCAACATGGTGCAGCACCCCCTGCATAAATCAGCCTTAAATCACCTGCAGTCCACCAGCACAGATTGAGAATCTGCCACTTGCTGTGTCGCTGAATTTATTGCAGCAATCAAATCTCACCTCCTTTTTTTCCGTTGCTTGAATTGATCAACTCTAAGAACACAGAGGGGGGGCAGCATTGATTTAATGGAAACATTGTGATTTATTGTGCTTGCACCCTTCGCTGTGAGGTCTAGCCTTCACTCTGCTACTTTAAACTATCTTTGCGTCCTTTAAAAGTGCCCTCAACTGTTCCGCCTTCTCTCCATTCTTGTCCTCCAGGGTCGTTTAAGGTCGGCCTTCAAGCCTGTCACCCCCAAAAATTTCAGCTCCATGCAAAACCTCTTTCCGTCCTCCAAGTCGGAGGATGTGGACCATGGCATCTCTAACGGCCTGCACAGAGCCTACGCCCACGTCCCCAAAGCGGTCTCCACCTCCTCCTCCTCCTCCTCGCCCTCCCGTCACGGAGGAGCTACATCCAGTGGTAACAAGGTATTTCATTTATTTGTATATTAATTACCAGTTTATTGTCCTGAGTCATTCTTTAAGAAAGAAAAAATGCAGTAAAAATACAGTGTATCAGGCTGTATGATTGTAAACTGAAGGTCTTTGGTTTTTAAACTGTTTAAACTTTTAAACTTTGTATCTAAACTGACAGGAAATGGAAAATAAAATGCCCATCAAGAATTCTCAGCGACAAACTACTAATCAGTTAATCAAAGTTAAAATTAAAATAATTTGTATTTTCAGCCCAAATCAAAGCATTTAAAAGGTTAAATGTGCTTAAAACGAAGTTTACCAAGAAGCAGGAAACATCTTAACAGAAAGCCACAGTCCATGCCCAGTTATTGTCTTTGCCAAGGAGATGGCTCGCCAATTTATGTGTTTGTTTACTTATCAGAATATCTCAAAAACCTTTTCATAGACTCCAGTGCTGGAAAGTTCAACTGTTGGCCGTGGAACAAGTGAATTCAGTTTTAGATCCACGATTCAGTCTTTGTGCACTGATTACACAAGCAAAACAATTAACTTCTCACAATTTGTCATTTTATGCAGCAATTATTTTGGACTAAAATAAATCGCATTCGTGTTGCGGTGATGAATAAGTGTATAATTATGCCTGTGTAGGCCCTCTCCTCGGTGCGTGGGATGAGCCAGGAGGATGATAACCTGTCAGACTCGGGCCATAACTCCATGAGCAGCCTGCCGCCATACCGGCCTCCCTTCCGCCCACACCTGTCTCACATCAGGTCTGCTGCAGCATTGTTTTCTTCGTAGCTCTACTTTATATTCAAAAGAAGTGTTGCTAGAATTGATTTTTTTTATACTTAATGACTGTGTGGGTGGTTATAATGGAAGAGATTTTAATGGCCTTTGGGGGTTTCTTTTTTTACCCCTAGTGCATCTATGGGCCACATCAACACCATCGGCTCCCTGGACCGCACCTCCATGGGCCCCAAAGCTGTGGGGCCAGGGGGCGTGGCCATAGGAGAGATGGCGTGCCGGAGCATGGCAACCCTGAGCCGTCTGGCTCCATATGGAGGGGAGGCTCCGCCCCCTTATGAATGGACTCTCTCCCTGTCTGTTGAGGAGGTGGTGAGTGCTGCACAGACGTATGGAGCAGATCAGAATGATTTACAGATTGGTACATCGTTGGCTGTTCATTTTGTGTTTTCCAGGTTCGTGACCTGGAGGAGCGCCTGGTGGAGAAAGAACACGAGCTGAAACAGATGAAAAGAAACCTGGACGAGAGCGAGGGCGCCATCGCTCAGGTGAATCTCATTGTCTGTTCCTCGCCATCAATCTATTCATCCATCTGCCTCTCTTTTGAAGTTTGACCCCCATCTGCTCGCCGCATGCAGGTGTTCGAAGGGAAACAGCGTCTGTGGGAGAAGGAGGTGGAGGAGCTGAAACGCCTCTATGCTGCAAAGCTGCGTCAGGTTTCCCAGCATGCCCAGCGGTCCCAGCGCAGCCTGCAGTTGCAGCTGTTCAAGGCCCAGCAGGAGAAGAACCGACTGCAGGAGGAGCTCGACAGCCTAAATAAGGAGAAGAGCCAGGAGGCCGGGGCCATCGCTAAGCGAACCAGTCCGACTCTGGAGGAGACGCAGTGGGAGGTACGGCCTTGGGAGGAGGAGCACTTTATAGCCGGGAGAAGCACTTAGACAGCAGTAATTACAGGGGACAGGGCAGATAGCTGAATTCCTTCCTTGTTTGTCCTGTTTAAATAATCAGGAGTCAGTAAAATCTATGTTTCTCCAGCCCCTATCTCTTATTTTCCCATTACTCTATCTCTCAGGTTTGCCAGAAGTCGGGGGAGATCTCCCTGTTGAAGCAGCAGCTGAGGGACTCCCAGGCGGAGGTGACCCAGAAGCTGAGTGAGATCTTCCAGCTGAAGACGCAGCTCAGGGAGACTCGCACTAATCTGCGCAACACAGAGGGCCAGCTAGAAGCGCTCAAGCTCGTCCTGCAGGGCACACAGCGCCGCAGGTGCCCCTCTCAGACTGCACACGAGGACGGGAAAGGAGCTGAAGAGAGTCCTGCAGCCGGGGCAACGGGTAATTTTATGTATCCGTCTCTTACTTGGGTGTACAAATCATCACTGGGTTCTAACTGATCAACATTTAACCACACAGCACAGAACTTCTAACCTACTTCAGGCTGCACATGCCAAGCTGACATGCATGGAAAATTTGAGGGGAAAAAAAGTAAAAGGAAGATAATTATATACTACACGCCTGTTAAATATCACAGAAAGTAAGGCATCCAAACTGTGTTTCTTATCAACACAGCTGGAGCTCATCTGGGCTATTTTGAGTTATGATGTTTATAAGCTTGGAACCAAAATCAGGTTATCTCACTAACCAGGTCAGGAGCAGAGTTCCCTGCACATTTAAAAGCAGCCAATGTCTTTCATTATATTTCCCCTGCGGCTCTGCTGGACTGTAGTTGAAGCCATGTGAACCCTTTCGTTGCAGGAGGGTGCGGGGGCCCTACGGAGGAGCGTCTGCGCGCAGAGCTCCTGCTGGAGCGACGCCAGAGCGAGGCCCAGGCCATGGCATTCGAAGAAGAGAGGCAGACATGGCAGACGGAAAAGGACAAGGTCATCCGCTACCAGAAGGAGCTGCAGGCCAGCTACTTAGACATGTACCACCGAAACGAAGCGCTGGAGAGGGAACTGTACCTGCCGAGGGCAGGCAGAGAGCAAGGAGGAGGAGGAGGAAGCGGAGGAAGAGAAGGAGGAGGTGGAGGAAGCAGAGATGGGACATTGGAAAGAGAAGTGCCAGAGCTGAGGAGTGAGAGAGCGGCTGAAAAACAAGAAGACAGACCTTCGTCTGGTTTGCCTTGGATAGATAGAATTGAATCCTCTGAAATTTGAATGTGAGACTGACCAGCATTTGCAATGCAAACTGTTTTCTCCCTCAAGCACGGTTTTAACAGAAGCCCACGCCCACCAGGAGCAGGAAAAAATAGACTTACTGAGTTCACATAATGAGAGAAGGAAACATTTTTACTAACATAAACATTTTACAAGTAACCAAGTTTAGATCCAAGAAAATTATAGACAGTAATTAGTTTGGGTAAATCATTTCTGTTTTGAATTAATTAATATTAAGACTTATTAATCCCACAATGGGGAAATTCAACCTCTGCATTTAACCTGTACTTTGTCAAATGTACGGCGTAATACCATCTCAAAATTTTTACTTATTTTGTCATAAGTTTGACTTTGATGACGTATTTTTTATGATACATAGGTTTTTTTCTGCTTCTCCTGGCAAAACGGGCTTCCTGTCCATTCTCTGTTCTCTGCCCCAGCACCCCAGTTGATCGTTGAATGCCCTGATCCTGCAAAGACTGGACCAATAACCTCCTACAGAACACATGAATACTGAGGGAAGCAGCACAGAACTGCTGTGTGCTTCCTCTATCCTCTGCAGATATGTGATGTCAATTCTGTAAAAATATAACCCAAACACCTGCTAAAGACTTCTGTCCAATTATAACCTTGTAAATGAGAAAATTGATATCCTGATTGTTCCTATCCTGTTTTAATTTGGTAGTTTTGGTTTGGACTGGTGTATAGTTCTGACAGAAACCAAAGGATCCAAAGGGTTTAGTGTGGCCCGGTAACATCCGTGCAGCTGTTCAGTCCGTGCAGCAGGTTCTGTGGAGTCGGCCGGGTTCTGTGAGGAAAGCTGCATCTAACGAGGATTAAAGCGTTCTGGTGCCAAGGTACTAATGCTATGTCTTTGCCATGAAGAAAACTGTGTACCATACTCAAACTGGAAATGTTGTTTTCTTACTTCCAGCTCCTGTCAGGTGAGATATATATATAAATATATTTTGTACATAATGTAATTTTGATTTAATCTGCCTTTTTGTCATTGTATTTCAAGCACACAGGTGTCTTAAATGGGCACAAGTTTTGATTGCGATGAAGTAATCAACAGATTGATTGAAGATTGAAGATGCTGAACATGACGGCCCTGCTTACTGGTGCACATACCCAGCCAATAACATTACAAAATGCATGGCACACATGAAGTTGTTCTCTTGTATTGTTTATTATTAATATATGAACATTCAATGCCAGCTATCAACCGACCTTTCAACATACTGTGACTCTTGTCTATTTGCTAGAATTAAAACTGTACAGTATATTAATGTTTGTTTGGATTCATAATAAACATTCATGAAGTGGTGTTAAGTTCTTGGCATTTTTAAGTGTAAATCAAGGCAGCAAAATGCTTTGTGTTGTTTTTTTTAATTAAACTCAGCAGAAATCACTTGTCAAAATGTTAGCGGTGTAACTGATGGCATTCACCCGAGGGCTCAGACGCCTGCCGGCTCTGAAGGGGCTTAAAATCTCCACAGAGCGTGCCAATAAAACCCAAGGACAGGAGCTTTATGACAGAATGAACAACAGAGCGGCGGAGGCTTTTGGGACTAATGTGGCTTTTAGAGGTTGAGCCTTGAATCCTTATCTCGGCCTCTCCCTGAGGCCCTCCCTGCTCTAACCCAGCCGGTCCTCACATACCATCTCCTGCAGCACAGACAGCACAGGAGGTGGAAGGCCAGCTGAGATGGAAACAGGAGGATCCCTGAATAAGCACTTCTATGGCAACCCTCAAACTAGAATTCAGTGCCAAGGATTTCTTGGCAGGGATGAAAGCTTAACACTTGACTCTTCTTTGAATCCATGTGTTGTGTTTATGCCTATGCAAGAGAGCATATCTATAAAATAGTGTGAAAGATGGCACATGCAAGTCCATAACGCAGGTTTATTTTTCATACCGGGTCGTAATCTGAATAGCTATGAGCTGTGGCTGACTCACAAGGCATTTAAAACATTATATAAACCGGGGCTTAATATAACTGCACAGCCCAGGAGTGGTTTACTGAAGTGGGATGAGAAAGGATTCTTACCTCTCACATGTTATCACTCTGTAGGAGGGTTGCAGAGCCGCATGCCATCGCTGCTGCTTATCTGATGAATCTACATGATTATTTAACATTAGTGTAGAACTTATGCAGGGCAAAGGGGCTTCTTGTTGTGAAACTTTTTCAAATAAAACCTTCCAGCTAGCAAATTCAAGTATTTTAAAGGTGCATTGTCAAGACGACATATTTATAAGCAGTTCCTACAGGCAGTGATGGGGTAAAAGTACTAATAGTACACTGCGGAAATACAAGTTAAAGTCATTCAAAACCTACTGAAGTAAAAGTACATAAGCATCAGCATCAAAATGTACTTAAACTATTAGAAGTAAAAGTACTCGTTACGCAGAATGGACACACTCAGACTTTATATATATTACAAATATTTTACTGTTATTGTTGATGCATTTATGTAAGCAGCATTTTACTGTTATATACTGTTATATGGTTTAATTTATAAACATGTATTGTTTTTTTTTTTCATGTAAAATCTTTACCTAAAAAGTAACTAAAGCAGAGTTACATCTGTGGAAAAAGCCAAGTAAAGTACAAGTACTTTAAAATTGCACTTAAGTAAATGTACTTAGTTACATTCCACCACTGCATACCATATAAGGTACCTAAACCAAAGATTCCCAGACTCTCTAAGCCTTTATCATCACATCTACATCTGAATCTGAATTCCTTTATACCCAAAGCAATCACTGCCACTTTGCAGCTGTTTATATTTCCTTTGGCTGTGTTTTGTCTGGTGTGAGACACTGCGAGAGATTTAACAAAAGTAGTGATGGGATCATTGCATTCCAAATATTAAATGTTTTTTTTTGTTTACATGAACGATTTTGTCGATGAAACACCAGATAAACAGATATTTTGTGCACATGTCACAGTAGGAGAAGCACAGGTGTAATTGTTCAGGTTAACGGCTGCATCCTAATTAGGTGAGGTCAGCTGTTATGACGGGTAATTAGTTGTGTAAAACGGCTGAGTATGTGTGCCCTGCGTCCTTGGTTAACTTTTTTATATGCAGATTAGGGTGTGCCATAGCCGCTGCTCGATTGGTGGAGAGGTTCAACGCCCTGCTGTGATTGGCTGCAGCCGGAGCCACCTGCTATAAAATCAGCCAAGATGGCGGCTGCCGGTGGCAGCGCTCATTCCCCTCGTCCTCCTCGTCCCCCAACATCACTCTATTTGTATTAGTTGAACTAGGTGATTTGTTTGACTAGGTTCAGTTTGAATAGTAAGGGTGGACTGTCAGTTTTGTCATTCCCCTTTTTCTCCTGTTTTATTTAGTTAGGGAGGTAAGTTTTGTTGTCATTTGTTTTTTAGTAGTAAGACTTCTTATTTTGCAGGCAGAAATGTTTTGTCTGTTGTTTTGGCCTTTGTCCACCCTGAAGCCTAATTTACTTGTATTGACTTTTGATTTTCATTGAACTGTGAGCCAACAGTTGTATGTGAATACTTGGGAGATGAGAAAGACGGGGCTTGTTCATGTTGTGTCCTGGGCCCCCTAGACAGGGGCATAACATGAATTGGGCGCTTGTCCGGTTTCTCATCGCGCTTTGTTTCCAGTGAGAATTTTTTCTGGTTGGCAGTTGTTGTTTTTTTGGTGTGTGGGGGTAAATTTTCACTGGAGGATTTTGTGACCAGTCCATCTGTTGCTGAATTTAATTTAGTTAATGTTATCAGTGTCACCTGTGCTTTTTGTACAATGAGGAGTCAAAGTGTGTCATGAAAAAGTTCTGTTATATTGAAGCATTTTTCAAGGAGCACACTTTAATCCAAGCTTTGCAAACATTGTAACAGTTAAAGTTGAACATTTCCCCACTGACAATGTTTTGTACATACCTTGAATATATACAGTGTAGTGATTATTTTACTTATTCATCCTATTAAACTAGATGTTATTGTGCTATAAATAACAAAGTATGTTTCATGACAGCATTCTACAGGACGGAAAATCAAGTTTGTAAAGTCACCTGTTCGTAATAACTTAAATTAATATCCTAAATTTCAAGTATTCAAGCACTTTGTCCAAAAATCCAAGCTTTCAAACTTTCCAGCACCTGCAGAAACCCTATAACTTGAGATCTAACAAGCTGGAAGCTTATTTAGTATCAAGCATACAGCAAGAGCACCATCAAGTGGTGATAAAAGGCCAAACAGCTGTTAAAACATGAAGCAAAAGGGTCAGTGAGTTATGGTGAGAGCAGGCCACCACCAAATGCCACCACACGCCTCCAATAGTGACTCGGAGTATAAATTTTTATTTTAATTTCAGATGCAAGTATATGAAACATGTTAGAGGATAAATATTTACAATAAAAGTTGCATAACACACAAAAGCAGGAAATGCAAACATTCAACAAAATTAATACGACAGAAGTACGGAGCGCTAGCAGTCTATCTGAAGGAACACTCGAAGAAGCAATGAATGATTGTCAACCAAGGAGAGAAAGAAAAACAAAGAGGAAATTCAGTGAAAGTCCACACAAAACATGTGCTTTAACCCATTTCCAAATGAAACCAGGATAAAATGTTTAAACTCTGACTTAAAACTGAGTGTAGTGTTGCCTTGTCAGTGTGAGCTATGCTGGTGCGGTGCTTGCGGAACAAATTAGCCTCACTAGTGTGAGGTGACATCACCATTTTCAAGAGGACACCGGGGAACTTGCACTATTGATCTAAACATACTGTATTTTACATCCAAATTCCTCGGACCTTGTGACACGCTTTCCCCCAGTGTAAGCTTACACGTCACCAGCTGAATAATATATACAATAAAACCCAGACTATCAGCCTCACCAGTGAAATATGTGTCATCTTTGTTCAAGACTCCTTATATAAATGTACATCTTTAACTGCAAAGTGTGGTATGAACTGTTACAATGAGCCCTGAGGAAATGTATTCATGTACTATTCTGACTCCATCTCAAATAAAAGCTATGCAGCAGAGGCATTTTCTAAGTATATATTAAACAACAATGTTTGAAGGACTTCCCCACCCACGACGAGTAAAGCTGAATCACAAGCCTACAGTCACTGCAAGTCAGACCATACGGCTACCATCACACCACTTTACATCTCCAAATCACATGGCTTGCAAGCTTAGGATATACAATGCAGGGGCAGAGTGAGGCGATGGCACAACCGTGACGTGAACTGTTGAGTCGATAGCTCCGAGTCACGCAGTAGTGTTGATTATGCACGTTGCTGTTCAGTTTAATTTACTATTTTACATGAGCCGTTGTGGCGGTTGCAATGAAAAATAGAAACAAAGCACATTTCACAGTAGTATATATTTTTTGTTTCCTTTTTGTCACTGTTTGTTAAATACATACATAGAACAAGACAAATGGCTTCTACAATGAGGAAAATCTTGCTGGTGCAGTCAGTCACAAAAAAAAAGAAGCTGTTCCACCATTCATGAGTTAATTGTTTTACTGATCAGCCGACAGTGACTTTCAAGCTACGTGAGGCCTTTATTACATTATGGAGGAGCAATGGGTCACAATCAAGAGTTTCATTCAAGAGAGACCTCCACAGTTCCCTTCACCAGGAAATAATAAACCTTCAACACAGTTTGTTTTTTCTGTGTTTTTTTCTCATGTATAATAAGTTTATTACCATTCTGAAACCAGAAAGTGTCCATACCATTTAGCCACACTCACCCATCCATAATCATTCAACTGCTTCTGTCACAAAAAAAAGAAAAAAAAGAAGCAGTCATCCAACTCAAACAGTCGATAAAGCCGAGAAAACAAACACTATAAAGTATTACATACTTTAAAAGATAAGCCTATAACTCTGCAGGCATTTGCAAATTCGATGAATGAACATTTTTCAGAGGTGCTTCTTCGTGAGGATGTTCGCATTACTGACAGACTCCTCACTCTACTACAGGTTGTAGTTGGACCATCCCCGCTGTATACTACGCAAAGTTGGAAGGTCCGAGGTGGGTTACGGGATGGCCAAGGCTGTCCAGAGGAGCACTGGGATAGAACCTTAATGCTTACAATAACAGGCCAAGAGGCCAGGGACAGAGGAAAAAGGGCCAGAGCAAATGGTCCTGGAAATGCAAAGAGCTCCAGGGAACTTCATCCTTACTCGAGAAGAAAGTGTGCGGTATCAAAAGTAGATCTGCTTGGCATGTGACGGATTCTGCTCCATGGGGCAGTACGGACATTTCAACCTGAGGAGGAGAGCGGGAACACGTGTTACAGAGTGTGGTTTGTTACGTAGTTTAAAGAGACCACATTAGTTTTTCTGGCTGATGAATCAAGATCACAATAAATGAATAAATATAAATGCTGTACACTTTATATAGCTGGTTATTTCTAAAAATGGCCAGCTGCCCTGATGTCCTTAGATGACAATCAATCGGGCTGTATTGCTGACTTACTTCCCAGCATTAGTCAGTTTGTTGAGGGCATCTCTGGAGATAACATGACCACAGATGAGCTTCATAGGAGGATTGCTCTCCGAGGTCTGCTGCCTGAGGATCGGGCAGGCGAACACCGAGTGGTACCAGCACTTCTTCCCAAGGTCGATTTCAATCTACAAGAAGAGATGCCATGTCAACTGAATGGTGTAAAAGAAAGACGAGGAATGATACATGCTGTTTGGGAATTCAGACGGACTTACCGGCAGCTCATCTTTATGTGTCCAGACTCCGCTGCACTGTCTCTGCTCTATCACCTGCTTGATGTTCATCAGCACGGGCAAGGCCATACAGCCTGATGCAAAACTGCAGAGAAGCAGACACGGCACCATTGATGAATTTGAAATATGCAATTGCACTGAAGTAAAAAAACAAATGTTTTCCGTTTTAGTCTCAACTTCAAGATTTTACAGGAAATCAGAGATGAAGTCGCGAGTGTTGTTCATGGTTTTCTAACCTAACACTGAGTGGAGACTCTACAGAGAGGCCCAGTAAAGCGCAGGCATCCCTGGTGAAGATGTTACAGATTTCAGCCCACTGATTTGTCTCCAGCAGACTGCGGTACGGAGAGTTCTCGATGCCATGACGCAGGTATACCAGACTGCCCATCAGAATCTGAATATCTGCAGGGGTCAAAAAAGCACAGGTGTGAAAAAACAATAAAAACAAACATATGAGCCTCCGTATAATCATGTATTTGACTTAGGAACATTAATCACTTCACTGATTGTTGAAGGGACTCTTCACAGAAGAGCCAGAGCTTCAATTTCTTTCATGTTTAAGAAAAAAGTTGAAACGACTTAAATTGAGCATTTTTGTGTGTTTGTGTCACAACAACAGCACTGTAAGCCATCTACCTCTCTGGTGCTGAGAGGCGAAGGGCTGGAAGTGCCGGGCGTACTGCAGGGCCTCCATTTGGTTGCCGATTCCCCCACTGAGAAGGCTGATGAAGTACAAGCGATGCAACTTGAACTCTAAACTGCTGTTCAGGTCCAAGAGGCGCTGCCGATTCGTCACAGCCCACCTAAGAGAACACAGGCATATAAGTACATTCAACAATGTCGAAACTTAAAGTAACCAACAACCTTAAGAACATTTTTAATCATCATTATGTATTCAACAGAGATTGACCAAAGTAAACCCGCTCTTAGCAGAAATTCCTCCACTATGTTTAGGCTCTATGCAAGTGATAACTTCTAAGATGTCAGAGAGTCCAGAGAGTAGCTAGAATGACTTTTTCTTTCTCTACCTATTTGTGAAAAGTCTTTTATCCTTTTTACAAGAGATGATGACTGTCTAGACACAAATAATGAGAAAAAGAAAACATACTCAAGTGCCGGCCTGAGGTCCTGCATCCTCAGAGCTTCAAGGATTCTGTTCAGCTCCAGGAAAGGCTGCTTCATACTCATATCTATAACTACACCAGACTCCTAGAAAACAGGCAAGGATATTTTGAATTATGAAGATTGTTTCCCATTAATTATCCCCACAAAAAACAAGGATTACATTAGATCTGAAGCCCCATATTATTGCTTTAATTCATTTGCATTTATGTAATTAAGAAACCAATCATCTTAAAGCCATTCAGGCTGCATTTAGACCACTAACATGTTGAAGGTTTCACAGCTACTGACCTGACAAAGATCCTCTGCTACACTGAGCATCCCTTGTCTGTACAGGTGCTCCACAATGGTCTCACTCAGGTACTTCTGTCTCTCTGGGGTGTCCCACACTGTCTCTGCAACCACAGCACTGATCTCTGCATCAAAATTCTGCAGAGAAGCATATCAGGGGTTATTTATACAGTATATATGCCAAAGTTTAAATGGTAAAGACAGTTTCTACCTGTTCTTACCCTGTCAATGGCTTTGCCCACTTTTGACACACTGCCATGAATGTCCTTATGTCTGGAGGCTAGCATCTGCACTGTTTCTTTGATATTCTTACAACACTGTGCCATAGTCTGAGATAGGACCGATAAGTCTGCATCTTGTACTCCTGCAAGTGAGAAAAAGGAAAACTGTAAAGCATGAATGAAGCACAACTAAAAGCTTAATTCTAATTTAATTACAAACAAATCAAAACTGCTATGAAAATAGCATTTAATTGACTGTACTTATATTTCCATAGTGTTCAGTCACCTCGTGTTTATCAGTTTTTCTTACCAAAAGCAACTAGCTGTCCTCGTATCTCACAGACACTGCGCAGCAGCTCGTCTAGCCTCTCCTCAGACTGGTGTCCGTACATTACGAAGCGATGAAGCACTTTCTCCAGCTCCCGCTCAACACACGCACACTGTTCCATGATTTTGACTGGAACACTCACACACACAACAACAACACCTAGATTTAAGAGAGGAAAAAAAACAGAACAAGAGAAAAATACAGGTCAAAGCCAGTAAACTAATAATATATACTAACATTATAATAGATATATTTTTTAGGCCCAAATCGATGCAGATATTAAAGAATTTAATAGTATAACATGTTATTTTTATTTTTGGGGACAAGAAATTAACCATTCATGCAATTTAATTATTTATATAAATTACCATGGTAAAAAATGTTGATCTTGATTTCCTAAAGTCAAAGGCAATGGCTTTCCACAGTTTGTCTTATCTGACCAGCAGCACAAAACGCTAAGATATGCAGTTTATGGTTACAAAGAGAACACATACAGATAAAAGGAAGTAAGTTATACTGTACACGGTTGTTTGCTTGAAGAATGAAAAAACATTAATCTAGTTTTTAAAGAGTTGGAGATCAATTTCATTATTTTTACATATCCGTTCCAAAGGATTGTGATCACGATACGTTATACACTGCTACTGAATTACTTCAAACTATATGTGAGCATCAAACAAACCTATAATGATTAGTAATTAGACCTGCTGGTGTATTGGTTAAGCTCAAAGTACTATTGTTTTCTCTGTAATGGCTGTAACACAACAGAAAATGCTACAAACTTGGACTGTGGACCTATTTATTAGATGAAAGGGATCCCCATTCCCGTACTGTAATGTCACAAACCAGTTGCCTGGAAATATTTGACAAAACTGATTTCATACTGACAATCCTGTGATTGTCACACAGCTTTATCCTGAACAGGAGAGCCTAGGCGCTGAGGTACAGCATTTTAAAACGACCTCTGACAGCTGGTAAAGATTCATTTTCTTTTAACCAAGATACGTTTGAGAAGGCAAACCGACATAGCAGTGCCCCGATTAAGTTTGGCCTGGTGTAACAACTAGTAAGGCCTTAACAATATTTAACGCAGTCACACTGTGTACTCTGCGGCCTGGTGTTTACTAACGTCAGTCCACTAGCGTCTCAACCACACAAAGTATAATTCACGGTAAATGTCAGGTAACGAAAGAAAATATTAATCAGTGATTTTGTTTGAGGACCTGGGCTGCATTCCCACATTATGATTTTCTTATTACAAAACATAAAACCACTGGTAGCTTTGCTGTTCCTCACCGCTCATAAGCTAAATACAGAAAATGTCCACCTAGCAGTCACCGTAATAAAGCTAACCAACATAAACGAACGCTACATCTCTATTTTGATATTGAAATGCCACATTTTGTGTTTGTAATACACACTAATGTTCATACAGACGGGGTGCCACAAAACACTAACCATGTATTTCAAGTCGATGATGTAATTTAGAAAATTAAGCTGCCGCACAGCTAACATAAACAAACGGTATCACAGTGACTGGCTAGCTACAAAAGCTCGCCATTGCTAGCAGCTACTTAGCTAGTTGATGTTAGCCAGCTGCTGACTGACAAGGCCCAAATCATTTCAGGAGAGAATGACAACCAGCTTGTCTTCGTTATTTTGTAATACCACAACGTTTAAAACATCCATCGGCTTTTAACTGAATTATAATACATGTTTAAATAAATACCACTCACCTATCCTGCTAATTAGTTAGCAAACATTAGCGTTAGCCACTTGCCTGTTATGGCAACACTTCACCAGCAGTCGTAATGCGGATCTTCCTGTGTCGCATTCTGCTGTGACTGGACATTTCACAATAAAAGTCATCATCTCTGCGACAACAAACACCAGCTGCTCGTCGCTTACAATCAGACTTTCACTTGAATCAGATTTCTCTCTGGGGCGTTTTGAAGTTTTGCACAACTTATCCTGTAAAGGTTGACACCGTAAGGATACTTATGCATTACGATGTAAACAACGTTTTAATGTTGTCGCTGGTCAATTTGAGCTAATTTTAACTATTTTTTTAGCCTAGCCTGGTCTTGCTTAGTTTAATCTGTACCAATGCATCATTTTATAATATATATTGTTATGCTATTTTGCGCGTATGCAAAATTTTGTTAAAATAACTGAAGCACTCAAATATATGTAAATGTTAGCAGAGCAAAAAGTAGGCCGATAAAGTAGGACAAAATAGATATAGACTACAAGTACCTCGTTCATCACTGATAACCATAACATTAAAAAATATATGTCTTGTAGTTGGCTGAGAAGGAGACTATTTTTTAAAAACATGGCTGCATCTAATGTTGTCTAATTTTTAATTTTTAAAGTTATTTTAAAGGATTAATCCTGTGATGATTTTCTTGTTTAATTAATGTATTGCATAGTTTGGCAAAATGTAAGTTAAGTGGGAGAAATGCCCTTTAAATGCCTCCTAAATCATTCAGTGCACTATAACTTAAGACAAGGCAATTCAGCAAATCTTCACAGTTAGCAGTAATTGTTCTTAGTTACATTCCACCACTGAATATATGAAATGTGGCTTGTATAGAGCTTGACCTAAAAACAGAAGTAGGTCAGTTAAAAAAAAGATATATCTGAAATGTGATCTTATGTTTATATTCTTACTGTTTGTCATAAATACTTGGGTCTTAAATAACCTATCATGAGACTGGACCCTTGTTTAGCATCATATCCCACAGATAGAACACAAGCAGAAAAAGTAGCCGTCATAAATTTTAAAAAGTAAGACATGTTTATGTATCCTCACACATAAGGACCGCAACTGACATTTCCTCAACATGTGGGCGACAAGCCTGTTGATTTAGAAGATTATTAAACATTTGTTCACTTATAGATGCCCACACAGCAAATTGTTTATGCACGGCTCAGTGGTGTGTTGCATTGCTGAGGGTGGGTGAGGTCTTTGGCCTTGAGCAGGCTGCTGTGACTAATCTATCAGTGATGTAGACTAAAGCTCCCCATTGCTGAGGAGCTCATCATTCTTTCCCTCTGAGTCCTCCTCCAGTCTACTGTGCTGCCATAACCGCAGAGGTTCAAATTTATCAGCACTTCTGCACACTTCTACACACACTATCTCCAGTACACACACATGCATGTATGCTGTCCCCTCCAACCTTTTAAAACTTTATTGTTCTGATCATGTTTTATACATTCACGCTGTGTTTTTCAAGTAGTATCTGTGTATTTATAACATATAATGAAATAGTATACACCAGTTTACTGTATGAGTAATGTCATCCACCACTTTCCTTAGTGCATATTAAGATGATAACTTATGTTTCTCGTGTCATTAGAGCCTCTAGTAAAATATCAAATCATTTATAGTATATCTTTGAACTGGGGTATATGGACATTAACAACTTTATCCAGAATTAATGATGTAAGAATGATATATGGCTGCTGTATAGCTCTGTGATTAGAGCGAACTCCACCAAGGTCATGGACTCACCTCCTATTTTGGCTAGCCAGACTTATAATGTGTGCATACTTTCCGTAAATTCCTTTATCTCAGACAGTGAATTAGGTTGTATTTTACCTGAAAAGGAATTTACGGAAAGTATAGAGAGAAATAGACAGTATGAACTTAATCAAATTATAATGTGTGCACTTTGGCAATGTATGTCTGACACTTCAGGGGTCAGATTATGTATGATGCCATACCTATTCAATTTGACTTTCAGTGTTGTATAAACAGCCTTATACAACAAATATAATATACCCTCAGACGCAACCTTATGCAACATTCAGTCAAGTAGCAATCAAAGATTTTCCATTGGTTTGCCCCGAGTGACTTAATGACTGAGAATGAATGGTAATCTCATGAGGTATTAGGTTAGGGACAGAGAGCTTATACAAACCCCCTACAATCAAACGTGCCCAGACAGCCACAATGTGGCTTAAAGGTTACTGCTATTGTGGCAACAATGAGTACAGTAATATAATATTGATCCCTTTTGATCAGACGTTGTGTTGTATAAAAGGAAAGCTTAAATTTGAATTTGAAACTAAACACTTTCATTGGCAGTAGTGATCCAGGAACATAAAATATCCAGAAAAAGAAAAACGTGTCTTCAGACATGTGAGAGCACCTTGCCGAGTGTCGTTCACAGGAGTTCTGCATGTGAGCTGTCAAAGTTGGGTGGTCTATGTCAACCTTTGACCTGTGGTACCGCAGCTACACCTTAGAGTAGCATGCACATACATACACACACATAAATACAACACTAACCACACCCTCAATGTGAAGTTTAACCTCATATGTAGGGGTTAAGTGGACAATGTGTGGGCTGTACCTCGAGCTTTGTGTTTCCCCTTTCTTTCCCCACCAGTGTTCCCAGGCAAACAGCTAAAGCTATGGCTATCTGGCCCTGATAGTATGGGTCTATATATAGAGGAGCCCTGTGACTGATCTGGCTAGAAGTGTCAGATTCCAGGCGCACTCATCCGTCCTGGCCGGATCAGCACCTGCTGCTAACTATAAACCCACCCACCCCCCTCAGCGCCGCCCCCTAGCCCAGCTCACACAGGAAAGCCAATGTCCAACCAAACCCCAGCCTGGAGAAGAAAAAAGATCCAGGTTAGCCCCTGTAAGCGATTTCCCTGAGGCCACTTCGGAGGGGAGGGGCAGAAATGGAGATGGGAGCATTAGAGGATGTAATGGGTGAGATGCCCCTCTTTGCTTTTTCTATTCAGATCTGATTCATGGCAGTGCCTTTTACATTCTGAAGTGGTCTGGCCAGCGTGGCTCTGTCAGACTGGGCTGTACAGAGCTGCTCAGTCCTGGATTCAGCACATGCACAGGGGTCCTGTAACCGGGAGTGTGCTGTGGATTTTGAGATACAGTTTGGTGGATGAGGGGAAGATATTGCAACACAGGGGAACTCGTTGCCCTTGGGAAAGCCTCATCATTGGCCAAAGGTACAGTAGCAATCTGTCTTTCTCTACTTGCATAGGGAGCAGGCTTTATTTCTGTAGTCAGTCCTACGCCAAGTTAATGTGGAAAGTTTAGATGAAGGGAATGTACTGGGCAGTCACCATTGTGACATATATGTAAAATGAATAAATCTCAGTCTTTGTAATTGAAAATAGGTTGTACGATGATGTCTGTCGAGCTTATAAGCACATTTAAAATATTTTGATCAGCTTAAAGGGAATGTTTGTGTCTTGTTAATTGTGTTAATTTCAAGTTGCTCGATACTGCTATTAATGGCATAATGACATGATAAGTATATTTATATTCTGTACCCATTTGGAAGTTTACTGTAGCAGAACATTAAGTGTTAAAAGCTACATTTGCTGTCCCATGCTAACAAAACAGGAACAATACACACTTTAGCCTCTGTATTTGCTATTAATAAGCTTTTGCGTGTCAATGATATTCATCAGTGTTACTGATGGTATAAATGAATGAGCCACGCATCTCCCAGGTGACTGTATCTTATTTCCAGTCCAGGAACAGAGCCCAGAGCAGACGAGACGAGCAGACTGGACTGGACACAGTGAGAATTTGGAGCTTGTGGACGAGCGATGGACAGCTGGACTCTCCAGGGGGACAGCTACTCCTTCTTGCGCAGTGCACCCCGCCGCAACTTCTCCCTGTGTCATCGTGACGGCACCCCCAACCACGTTGAAATCTTCGACATCATCAACGTACCTAGTCAGCGCAGTGCCATTTCTGAGACCACCTGTCTGTGTGACATTTTTGGAGACGACTGTGAGTCGGCCTCCCTCTCAAGCAGCCCTGCTGTTGGGGCTTTTGTCCTTCCCCAGAGAGAGGTGGACGGGACAGCTGCCGCATCACCTCTGGCGGACGATCTGAACGACTCATCGGGCTCTTACCACACTGCGCCGGGCTCCAGTGAAGGAGAGGAGGGCTTTGAAGATTCAACAGAAAGGATTTACAGCCCACCATTGCAGAGCGAGTCTTCAGAGAGGAGGCAGGCAGAGGGCGAGGGACTGAGCTCAGGGCATCCAGAAGTTTCTGAGGACTGCAGCCCAAATTTAGAACCGAAAAGCAAATCACCTCAGCTTAGTGCAGCTAGTCCATCATTAGAGGGCCGCTACAGTGGTCAGAGTACCCCCTCTCCTGGACATAACAGCCCCTATACCCTCAGCGCAGAGGGAAGAGCGTCATCCTTGTCTTCTTCCTCAGTTGAAAAAAGATGTTGGCCATCATCACCTAGTCCTGGACAAGCTCACTTAGAAGCTGAACCCAGGAGAACCACACCCACAGTCAAAGAGAGATATAACAGCCCCTCGCATCAGTCTTTATCTCCAAGTCCCTCCCCTGAGCCAAGAAACTGTATCAGCTCAGCCTCCTCTGAATCAGCAAACACCCGAACATTACTGGAGCCACAGAGCAGCTACTTTAATCAACAAAGCAGTCCTTCACCTGAGCCCAAGGTTTATTCTCTAGATTTTACAGAATCTAGAGCCACACTTTCATCGCCTTTACCTTCTTGTACAGAGTTATCATCTCAGTCAAGAGAAACGCTGGCCTCTCCTGACCTAACGAACAGGCCCTACTCCCCTGATACTCAAGCATCATCTCCCTATTCTGAGCTTAGAGGGAGGGTCTCCCTGCCTGATCTCCTTAGCAGAGGTTCAACACCTGATATCCCAGATACCCCTACCCCTGAGCTGCTTTCAAATCCTTCCCCTGCAGGAAGAGACACAGCAACTACTCCTGAGAGGCAAGATAGAAGGTTATCAGCTGAACTTCTAAGTGCTGTGTCTACACCTGCCCCACGATACACTCCTCCCTCACCTGTCATTTCAATAGCAGCATCTCCTGAGCTTGTGGAGAGTAGAGTCTCTCCTGAATTAGCTCGATCACCCGGCCTGCTCAGTGCTGCTTCTCCAGCTAGGACGAGGACTCCCTCTCCCAGCCCATCACATGAAAAAAGCCACATTTCAACACCTTCTGAAAGCAGGACCCCGGTGTCTTCACCTGTAAGTTATAGCTTATCTCCATCTCCAGAAGTTACGAGCAACAGACACACTGCCCCCTCACCTGAAATCAGGATTACAGCATCCTCACCTGAGGTCAGCAGGAAAGAGTGGTCTCCTGAAGTGGAAACAACATCAGTGTCTCCTCTCCTAGAGCCTCACCCTGCCTCATCAAGAATCCTCACTTCGTCCCCTCACATCACAGGGATTTCTTACTCTGTAGTTCAGCCTGAGGACAGGGATAGCCCCCCATTTCCTGAGCTCTCCCGTCTTTCCACACCAGAGCGTGATAGGCCACTTGGGTCCCCTGAAGCCAGGAACCCTTCCCCAAGCAGAGACAGTAAACAGAGCAGTATAGCCCCTGGGACACCAAGAGACTCTCCTCATATATTGGGCTTCACAAGCTCTGACCTGCTGCCAGAAATAACTCAACCCAGGTACAAAACACCTTCACCTCAACCACAGCATCACACTCCCTCACCTGAGCCAAGATATCAAACCCCATCACCGGACAAGTATCAAAGTCCATCGCCTCAGCACAGAAGTAGAGATCTGTCACCTGTTGCCCCATCTCCTGAACAGAGGTATCACCAGCTTTCACCAGCAACCCTCTCCACTGAGTACAACCCTCAGTATACACGGCCTACTCCTCCTCTAAGAAATACTCCTGAGGTTGAGGGAAATTCCCCTTTAGTTGGTATTACAGAAAAACAGCACCCAACAAATTTAGCAAAAGAGAGTGTGTCACCCTTATCTGAATTAGACAGGGGAGACAAGTTAATTGTTGCTGAAATCAAAAGGATTTCCCCAATAGCGGCTGTTCAGTCAGCTGTATCCACTGAGGAAAAAGTAAAGAGTAGAGAGAGAGGAGCATCACCAAAGGAAGCAAACCTTCAGGACAACTCAAGTTTAGCGTCCTTCTCTGAGGAAAAACAAACCATAGATCCCATCTTTGTTCAGAAAGAAGACATTTATAATCATCCCCCAATTGAAATCAAGTCCCACTCCCCTAATCTTCTTGTCCCGAAGGACAGGAGCCCAAATATTTCACTTGTCCAAGGGGCTGCATCCAGCTCACCTGTGCAGAAAATTGAAAACCCTCAGCCTCAATTCACTGCTTATCCTCTAACTTCTGAAAGCAGCAGCTCAGTAAAACCAGCCTTCACACCTGAGCCTGCGAGAAGACAGCTGCCAACCAAAGTTAGACGTGAAAAGAGAGAGAGGCCAACAGAGGACATGGCCCACCATGTAAACAGAAGACGGACTCCCTCTCCACCACTCACCAGGTTTACACCTGTCCACATTATAGCCCCTGAGAAGCCCTACAGACAGTGGCAAAACAGAAGCCGCAGCCCCTCTCAGGTTGTAAAATCCTCACCGAGTGGTAATTTAAAGAAAGTGGTGACAAACAGGGAAAGCCCCAATGTTGACAATAATAGCCAGGCCCACTGGGTCAGACAAGGAAGGCAAGTGGAAATGGAGAGGGAAACGCAGCTGGAGGAGGATAGAGGAAGGGAGAGGCAGAGGAATAGGGAGATGGAGAGAGAGGGAAAGAGGGAGGAGCGGGTTCCTGAAAAGGGGATGGGTTGGCAGGGGGACGCCAGTTACAGAGGGGAACAGGTTGAGCTGTCATTCAATGCCAGGAATAGAAAAGGGCCTGCGAGTCGCAGAGCAGCTCCCACAAGCCGAGAGACCCGTCAGGGACTGCCAACAGTGCATTCCTATTCAGAGAGCCTGCTTGCCAGCAGACAGCTACAGCAACAACAGAGTCAGCTCAGACTTTCTTCCCAACAAGACCCCAGGGGTAGTGGTCCCAGCAGACGGCTTCAACCTCCTGCACCCCACCAAAGGAACAGTGCTCCTGGACGCACAAACAGGCCCTGCCAGAGCTCCAGCTCCAGCATGGGAAGTGAGCTTGATGATGCTGACGATGAGGTGAAGTGGTTTACAGACTTAGCTTTCAGCAGCCTGTCAAGCCCTGAGGTAGATTACCTCGACATGTACAACTCCAGCCACCGCTCATCTGCCAACATTTCTCAACCATCTACCCAGGAGAGCCCAGCTGGGGTCAGCGCCGCCTGGCCAGCCTATGCTGACTTCAGGGGTTCTGCTCCCAAGCTGGACAATGATGAACCCCTTTTCCAGCAACCATCTGCATACTATTCAGATGGCCTGGATCCATCGAGGCGCTATGAGATGGGCAGCTTTGAGTGTGTAGATGTTGCTGTGGAAAGAGAGGAGCCCAGGAGGGTGAGAAGAGGAGTGCCAAAGAGACAGATCCAGTTGAAGAGAAAGAGTAATGCGGAAGGGAAGCAGGATGAGAGCAGTGAAAATAGTAGTCCTGGGTTACCAGTGATGGCGGAAAGTCCCTCTCTAGAGAGTCACTCCAGGGAGACATTGATGAGACAACACAGTACACCAGCAGCAATGCAAGAATGCTACCCCTCTGAGGGCAGCCCTGAGCCCAATCAACCAAATGAAAGAAAACTCCAGAAATCTGTTTCTCTGGATGAAACGTGCACCAAAACAAAGATGGCCACTTGTCTCATTAAGAGTGTGTTGTCCAAGAAGATGCAGAGTGTCGACAAACCAACCGATGAGCAAGAAGAAGAAGAAAGCCCCGCTTTTGAGCAAAACAGCCCATCAGCAGAAAGTGCAGCGGTGCCAATCAAACAATCCCCAAAACCTGACTCACATAATCTGAGCTCCAGTCTGCAGTCAGATTACAGTCTTTCATCTGAGGGTTACCCTGTGAGAGGAGAAACAAGCACAAAGGATGAAGCCAAGCCTCCAAAGTGCTTCGGAGTAAGATCCAGTAACAGGCCAAGTTCATCCAGCAGCAGCCGGAGTGTTAACTTTTCACTGAGTGAGAGCGAAGAGGCTGATTCTCAAAGCAGGAACGCAACTTCATCAAGGTCTGAAATGAGATCAGAATTGAAAGTGCCATTTGATAGTAAACAGTCAAGAACTGGAGTGCAACAAGCAGATGACGGTAAAACATGGGACGGGAGGGAAGGTGGTGACTCAGCAAATGCCACTACAGGGAACACAGGAGCTCCTTCTGCCACTGGAGCCAGTAGCATGCAGGCCAGGGTGACAAACAGAGACCAGGAATGTGAAAACACAGAGGACCATAAACAACTGCAACAGGGTGCCAAGGGCGCTTACATGTCACAAACACAGGAGATTACAGTCAAAGCGGTGGAGAAAAAGAAAGCCTCCTTAAATGTCTGTCTCACACCTGAGGCAGAAAACAAACTAGAGGCTTCTTCACCTGATATAAAGGAGGGATGGCTAGAAACCAGTGTCGATGAGAAAACAGAAGAAGAAGGAAATGGGAAGGTTAAGGTCCCAATTCATAAAGTTAGAGATGTGAGACGGCTTGTAAAAAATACATATAATCTATCCTTCAAGGCAACAAGTGCTGTACTGCCAACAAATATGGACGAAGAAAGGATGGACATTTTTAGTGAGGAAAGGAGGAGAGAAATAAAAGAGGAAACAAGGGAGGAGGTCATAACAAGGGAGGAGAAGCAGGTGATGCAAGAGATAAGGAGGGAGGAAATGGAAGAGGAGCAGAAAGAGCAGGTAAAAGACTCAAAGCTGCTAACTTTATCTCCACCTCTTCAGAGCAAAGGAAGTCCTGTGTCTCGTCCACAGCCAATGCAAATAGAATACAAGGCTGTTTGCTGGAAAGAAGACAAAAATAAAGTGTCGAGCAGCAAGAGAGACTCGGAGAACCCAGTTGACAAACCCCCAGCCTCTCCAAAGCTTGTCACGAAGGTAAGCAGTGAATCACCCTCAAATGCAAACACAATGAATTACACAACAGGAGACACTGCGAGTGTAAAGTCATGTCAACATGGTCTAAACATGGCTGCAGAAACACCAGAGACCGTGACGGATATGCATAAAGTGTCAGACAATGAGGACAAGCCTGCAGTGCTGAGAACAGACAGGAAGCCTCCCATGCTCGGGAGCCTCCCCAAACTGCCCAGTAAGGAAAGAGAGGTGTCCACTGCTGTTGTGTTAATAAGGGATGGATCCAGCAAGAGCAAAACATCTGCATCTCCAGCCCAGCAAGAGACTCCCACCCAAGCCCCAGCTACTTCACCTTCACCTGGACCCACTACTCCTGGTGGTAGCAGTGGCCATTCAGTTTCCATGTTATTAAAGGAAAAAGGCTACCAAGCTGACATCGGAGCTGTGGTGGGTGATAACCAGAATACAGCTGCAGGTAAAGGGGTACCCAGGAAGCATGTGAACTGCCTGGAAATCCCCCTTCAGACGACCACTCCTGCAGATGGAGGTCGCATTGAGTCTCATAGAGAGAGGACATTCTCCTCCTCATCCACCACATCTGGCCCCTTAGCAGCGTCTGACAACACAGACACTCTTACAAAGACCAGAGAAGAAGAGGAATATAGCAGTAAACTTGAAGTAAGAGACACAGCTAAACCAAAAAGTCCTTCTCCTCTAGGGAATTTGCAAGAGCAAACACCACCTCCCACCAAAGAGAAGGAACTTGATTTTGAGTCAGTGAAAAGACTTGATCCAACTTTCCCCCCAAGGTCCCCTGCAGTAAGGAGATTCAGACCACAGCCGATTGAGGTCAAGTCACTGTCTAAAGAATCACAGAAACATGAGACGCCCACAAACACAACAGGAAACAGCAGGCCTCAAACCATTGAAGTGAAATCTATAGCTAAAAATTCTCAAAAGCCTGTGGTGCCTCCGAAACCAAGCTGCAAATTTAAACCTGCAGATTTAGGAGGAATGGCAACTGAAGCACAGAGGCCCTCAGCAACCACATCGACTGTAAAAACACAAGCTGAGGAGAGGTCTCAAACCATTGTAGTGTCCTCGCCGACAATCTATAGAAAGATCTCCAATGAGTCCACATCAACATCAAACTATACAAGAAAACTAGCAGTGTCTGCAGTATCCAGCCTCAAGCCTCCACCTTGCAAAACAACAGCAACCAACATCTCCAGCCTCTCAAACCAGTCCACAGTTCCACCAGAGACAGAGGTGTCTAATGACAGAGGTCAGCAGCAAAAGCCAGGGGCTTCGACTCAGAGCTCCAGATATACACAAAGACCAACAACTTTAGCTACAGCTCCAATAACAGCCACTGGGCCAGGTTTGACCTCAGCTCCAGGTCCAGCACCTGAGCCGAAAGCAAACCATGTTGCTGGACCCGACTCAGCTGGAGCCAACCAGCCAAGTCAGCCAGCTGTTATGGATCCAGACCACGAGCCACAGTATCCCAGGACGGCTTACCCTCAAGAACAAGCTATGCCGGTAACTTCAAACAACACAAAACAACCCGCAGCTGTTTCCACAACACAAGTGCCAGGATATTCGCACCAAACATGCCGCAGATCACTCTCCAGCGAGCGCCCCCAAAGGGCAGACGACCTGCGTTTTTATGCCTCAGATGACCCTCCAAGCTATGATGAAAGAGAGAGCTTCAGTCCCCTCATGCTCCCAGATCTCACCCCCAGGAGGTCAATTCGCTATCAGCCCTCCTCCCGCCCCCCTCCCTGCTCCTGCACAGCTGGCTGCCCTTCCCACCCAGGCCTCACCCCTTCACACCACCACCGCAGCCCTCATAACCTCACCCCTCCTGCCCCTCCACACTCTCCAGGCCAGGCACTGCCTTACCCAGTGGCTCAGCCACCTCTCCGTCCCCACCAGTGCAGACCTGACCCTCAGCCAATGAGCTACCAGCCCGGCTCTCCCAAATCAAGTCCTATTGGTCCAAATCCGCCATCGGCCATGTACCACCCTCTCCACCAGCCTCCTCCCTGCCCTCCTCACCCCTCACTCATGCAGGCCTGCCCTGCTGAACGCCCGTTGCAGCCACCCCAGCATATTGACCCTCGGCGACCCCCTGTCCACAGATCCCCGCAGCAACAACCACCAGGCATGACTGGGGCTCCTTACAGCGATCCTGCCCACAGCCACTCTCCTGGCCTTCCCCCTATGGATCCCCAGTACCTGTGTGGCCCCCAAAGCCTGGGGCCCTCCTACGGCTCTGAATATGGGGCTGACAGTTCCAGTTTGTACTCAGAGAGCAGCTATGGACAGACACCTCGCAGAGTGCTTATGGATCCTGAGACAGGGAAGTATTTTTACATCGAGGTGCCTGTTCAGCCACTGAGGAAAATGTTGTTTGACCCAGAGACTGGCCAATATGTGGAAGTGCTTATCCCACAGCAGGCAATGTCACATTCAGGTCTGTATCCTCCATCAGCAGCCCCCTACACATCTCTCCACAACACCAACATGTACGCCCCTGCTCCGCAGTACATGCCCTATGCTGCTCCTCCTCCCCAAGCCCACCCCCAGGCTCAGCCTCAGCCACCCCGATATCCTGAGGCCTCAGCTGCACCAACAATGCACCCAGGTGGGCCTGGGGTCAGCTACAGGAATCCCTCTGGTCAGGGGTCAAAGTCGGAGCCCCAGAACCATCCACCACTGGACCAGAGCTACCTGGAGAGTATGTATTATGTCCCTACAGGGATGAATGCGAGCCCCAATCCCACCCCACCGGACTATTACCACAAACACCCCCCTAACCTTCCCCCAACAGGGGGGAAAAGGTCCTGAAATAGAGGACAGAGGCCGCCTTCCTGGAGCCTGCAGGGTTTTAAATACACAGTGTATAAAGGGGGTGTCTAATGTTAGCCTGTAACGTTATTTGAGTTTTCACATTGCATCTGAACACAGCAATTCTTTGGTTGTTGTTTATTTGCTGCTGCTTGTTCTGTGCTAATATATGTATGATTCTTGAGTTTTGAAAACAGAGGAGAGCAAGTCTTTTTGACAAAGTGTTCTTAAGATTATTACCTAAATCTAAAAGGATCTATTGCAATTTTTGTCACTTTTGATACAGGGAAAGAACATCATACTGAGATCGGTAATGCACAGGTACTACAAATTAATATGTGTACTGATTTACTGATGTGTGTACTTTATCAACAAATATCTCCAAACAAACTTGAAAATGCTGTTTTCAAAGAACCTCATATTTATTTTATTATTGTGTTTCTCTAATATTGGATGAGTGAGTTTGTGCACATTATGTCTGCAAAAACAATGCCAATAAAATATGTCACATATGAATTTCTCTGCTCTCCCATGCTTTCTGCATATCCTTTCTGAGGTGCACAATTTCTGAATATATTTACTAGCCAGATCATGTAAGTAAGTTAAAACTTTTGAGTTTGCTCCACCTTTATCTGAAATGTTCATTGAATCTGTAACTTCATTAGAGATTGTTTTAAATTCAGAAATACAATGTAATCTCTAAAGTTTGGTTTGCAGGAAAAAAAATATTCTACATTGAAACATAGAAATACAGGTAAGGGGAAAAATCATAGAAAAAAATTTCTTTTGGATTTGGGAGTTTACTGTCCCTTTAACTAGGCACGTGCAGAGGAGACAGCCCAGGTTGCATGAGCACCTGCCTCTTTGTACCTTGATGTCCAAGTGCTAATTTATCAAATTAATTTTTATTTAATTTTGTTTATTTTTTATTATATTATTATTATTTGTGAAGGCCTATCTGTGGCTCTTATCGAAAAAAATACAAATTAATAATAATTTCGTTAAAAATAAAATGATCTGGCTGCCGTCAGTTTGTTTTCATCACATGATGACCTGCGGCAGGTGAAAGGTAATGTGACGTGCCTCCGTTATGCTAACGTGCAGCTGTAACCCAGGATGCTGCAGAAACACAGCGGGAACGATTAATGGTGAGTTTTTGAGTTATTGATTATCTCCCAGCGTTATGCAGCGTCATGACGCAACATCATTTCGACATTTTTGTAATTATTTAATATATTGTTTTTTTGTTGTTGTTGTTTGTTTGTTTGTTTTTTTACTTTGAGCACCTGCGCATGTACATTTCTCTGCACCGTCCTGCTTTTTACCTTAATTTGTATCCATTAAAAGTGACGCTGTTGCTTTTTTATAAGTCACACTAAGTCGCATGACCATATTAATGCACTATGACTTTTGTCAGACAGAGAAAGAGGTGTACCTTACTGTGAATTTGTTTCAGAACATTTCACCACGCGTACCACTGGAGGGTGCCAGAGACCACTAGACCAGCACCGGAAGTCCAGTCCTGTGGGTATGTCTGAATCTCCTTACCTCTCGTGAGAAGACCTGTTCACTGTAAAACCCATTTTAATGATTTCCTAATCAAAACCCGACCCCCTTAAGTGAAACCAGAGCCCAATTTGTTAGTCCAGAGGGACAGAATTAGTCCCCCCTTTCTTTGATGTGGATGGCAGTAAAGTTAATGAGAGGTCTGACCAGTAGCTCAGATAGGATTTAGTGTGTGTGTGTGTGTGTGTGTGTGTGTGTGTGTGTGTGTGTTCCTGATAAAACAAAACACTGTTTCATGTGAACGAAGCAGCACAGGAACACATCTGGAGGGGATATAACTCTGACAGCACCTGGCAAAATGTGTGGTGTCTGAATGTGGGCCATTTTCAGCCCTGGAGAACAATCTACAACTATTTATGATTAGGAATGTCCACTGACTCAGAGAGACGCCGTAACGTCCTACTGATTAGGTTTAATCCCGACAACAGCCAACGTGTTACTAAGGAGGACACTACCTGTGTAATCATGGCAGGTCATAAAACTGAGAAGAGAGGTGGCCGACTAGTTTATCAGTTAAAAAGTAATCATTGCACAGCAACAGCATGTAACAACAAAACACTGGGGATAGCACGAAGGTTAAAAGATTATCTCAAATTCAAAAATGAGCCCTTGTTTATTGAAAGTTCATAGAAAATAAACTTTGACTGAATCCATCTTTCTATAACTTCCTCCCAGTCAATGGAATGTAGTGTTTAAATAGTCAAGTTTATTGCCTTCATCCTGTATTGTCACAACCTGGATAACAATTAGAGACACACCTTTGGAGTACACACTTATCCGTATAAACCTCCTGGCACACCTAATAAATCACTTCCAGACAAATACACACACTTCCACACACCTTGGGACCGTTCCAAGAGGCAGCTCGATGGAGTCCAGTGTTTCTGAGTAAAACCCTGCATTTGAATTTCAAATAAGATTTAGTAAAAGAAACAAATCCCAATAGCGTGTGGCTTTAGTGTACTTATTTTGAAGGCAGTCTCTGTCTAAAATGAGAAACTACTTGAGACCACGGGTGGATTACTGATTAGGCCTACTGGGCACATGCCATGTGGCCTATGGTGTCAGGGTCGCCACAGGCCTTCACCTGTAAAGTGTTGCTCAAAGAAACACATACGAATCAGGAAGTGACTCAAACGACTACAAATACTCATACAACAACTATTAAGTGGCCAAAACTAGTACAAAGAGATGCAAAACAGCTGTAAAGAGCCACAGAGAGACTCACAACTATGTAAAAGGGCACACACAAAACATTAATGACTACAGAGACACAACACAACTACAAAGATGACCAAAAATTATCAAAGAGACACAAAACAACAACAAAGAGACATAAAATGACAAAAACAGACACATAATGACAACTAAAAGGGACATAACCAAAGACAAAACAATAACGGACACAAAGTACAGACAGATGAGTGCTTCAACAGACTTAAAAATGACGAGAAGAGACTAAACCACTATAAATCTTCTATGTAGGAGAGGTGGGGCCTCATGCCTGAAACCCTCAGGTCAGTGATAATAACATTGCACTAACTTACTGCTTTCAATTAGCAAAATATTATTACTATAATAATGTAGCTTCTTCATAATAACCATTTAACATTAATCACCATTTTCCAGACACATTATCCCCGTCGTGTGTGTGTGTGTGTGTGTGTGTC
>CAFUXE010000394.1:105233-126963 GCA_903364295.1 Serranus cabrilla
GTGTGTGTGTGTGTGTGTGTGTGTGTCTACGTTGAATTCCAATCATACAACACACTATTTAGCCGCCATGACATCATTAGGAGGGCTCTGGGCTCTTTCCAGTGCGTCTGTTATTGTTATGGTTCTGTGACCAATCTTCTACCCCACGATGTGAGGACACACACAGTGCAGGAGTCCCATCATGCACGCCGCACCCAGGAGTGAGTGAGTGGGTGAGTGGGTGGGTTTGTCTCCGGAGCCACGTTTGATGTGGACCCACTGGGGGGGCTGAGATGGAAAACTCCACTCTACATTGTCTTTCTGCTATCAGCGATGTAGAAAAGAGTGGGTGGCACGGGCCAGGCAGCTTGATAACAGGCAGTGTTTTAAGTGATGATAAGTTAGTTGTTGGAATAAAATGTTCAGTGTGCTTCCTGACATATTCCAGGGAATGCCCTCTGCTTGTTCGGTCAGAGATTAGATGTCAATAGTTTATAAAAGTGAAATACGCACTAATGATGACTGTATCGCCAACTCAGACTGAAATAGAGGAGCACTTTGTGTGTCAGTCAGTCCGTCCATGACTGTCCGTGTGTGTGGTGTATCGATCAAAGGAGGGAGACCAGATCATGAGGTGAATGTCTGCTTCCTGTCAGACATTGATATTAGTAACCTCTGTCTGGCTGGAAACCTTTAATGTGAACATAGAGAGGTCAATCTCAGTCAACATTATTACTTATTGTAAAAACCACCTGATTTGAAACACCTGTTCTAGGTCCTTCTTTCTATTTATGCTCCAGTACTGTTATATTTATATAAGGACTTTCTGTAATTTTTATGGGACTAAATTGATTCGATGAGTTTAGTTGCTTTGCAGATCAGGATTTTTAAAACCTGTGATGGGCACATGAAATATAATGCATTTTTATAAAGTAAATTAAAGCAGTCAACAGCACAGAAACAGAATACAATTAGCTTATTTCAGCAGGCTACAACTTTAAAATGCATATTACATGTTACTGCATCAATAATAATGATATAATTTTGCCTATATTGCCTCATATGCAACCAAATGAATGTTGACATTTATCTTTAAAAAGCTAAGAATTTGCCAAAATGTTGGCAGATTGATAACCTATTGTCGTATACTGCCACAGGCAAACCTTTTTGGTCATTAAAAAAACTTTGAAAAATGCCGTTTAGCAAGAGAGGGCGAACCAAATTCCCTCCTCTCTGTGCTTTACCTGGACCCTCAGGTTAATGCCCATAAAAGGCATTTTCCTGGAGGAAGAGGGCGGGGCAGTCTACGTGCTGATTGTGACAGACGGTGAGTGAAGCAAGAGTAGCAGAGATAAGAGAAAGGAGGGCCTTGTGAGAAGCTGGTGAACACCTTCCGGCATTTACCTTGTTGCCTCGCGACCACAGCATAATAGTGACTCCGGCGCGCCAGTGTGTGTCATACAGACGTCCCTCACTCTCCACCAGGTGGGGTGCCTACCTGTCTGACTGTGCAGATTTCACGTCATCTCATTGCTTCAGCCCAGTAATAATACTCATCAGCCATAAATTATTAAGCTTTACATGACTCACCTGTACAGTAACCACAACAATTGTTTATAACTATTGGTTTTGGCCAAGTGCTAAATTACCCTTGTACACCTGATGTTCTAGTCTGAGATTACTGTTGTCTGAGCTATAAAAGCCAACATTATAACAGGTAAAAAAAAAAAAAAGGCTCCATAAGAAGATGTTTTCATTTATAGTGGAATTCATTAGTCTAGACTAGTCTCGTCTCTCTAGTGTCCCGGGACCCCTCATGTCTAGGGAGGAAATTGTTAGTTATTGTATGAGTCTAGCCTCGTCTCCAAGACTGGGACACACACACACACACACACACACCATACGCATAAACACACTCGTTGAGGATGAGGTAGCCAAAACATGATGTCATAGCCTGATCACTTTACCCGTCCTCCTCCTCGTCTTCCTTCCAGGACCTGGATGGCAGATCAATGAGGAATGGAAGGAATGAGGAGAGAGAAACTAAGTGCATGTGTGTATGTGTGAGAGAGGGAGGCAGAGAGAGACAGACAGAGAGAGAGGTGAGTTATTGACAGGAACAAGCTGTTTGCTGCCTCCGTGCTGAATCACTCAGAGCTGATGACATGTCTAAATTCTTATTGATACCATGCCATGTCAGCTATTCGCTACACTGGTCCTTAAAGCTCTACATATTGAGTTGGACAGCGATGTTAGCCCACATGGGCTGCAGCCAACTGCACAGAGGTCTGGCAGAGATTAACGTGAGGGAATCTCCTGGGAATCGGCCTTTGGTCTCGTTCAGTGGTCAGGTTCGTTGTTGGTGTGTGTGGGTCACTGGATTCCTCCAGCGTGAGGTAAAAGTAATGAGTCATGCTAGGGTGGCCCTGGCCTCACAGACCGGAGACATCAGACGTTTAATAATCCAACTATTAGACATTAGAGCCCAAATTTATAACAGTATTGCAGTCATGTCACAGTTTTCTGTGGAAACTGGAATATTTACTAATATTCTCCATGGTAGATACTTTAGACTTAAGATCATGCAGCACAAAAATAAGCATGACACTATGCATGTCAACACCAAGGTGCCAAACAGTTGATAGAGAGGTGTTTTAAAGTTAGAAAGAGGGCGAGAAATTACCTGACACGGTTGACGTCACGCTTGCACTTTGTACTGTTGGTCACGTTTAATATTCCTTGTTTAAGTGGGTCAAAGTTGACAAGTGGGAGTTTTTCATGAATCCCATATTATGAAATATTTCAGTTTTAAAACAGGAATAACAAAACCAGCACAGAAGTCGGTAGCTACTCTATAACCCCGTGGTTTTATTAGTTTAATAGGAGTAATGGATTGGTAGAGCCTCTCTGGACACGTTTTAGAAAGCATGAGTCATTTCAGCACCCCTAGGTGTTATCTGGGATACTTTCTTTGAGTTTGAACTTGTCATTCTCCTTTAATTAATTTCCTTCTCATCAAATAGTGATACAACAAAGAACTGCAACAGAGGCAGAAAATGGTGAAAGACACCTTGTCACACAAAATTTCTAATACATGCACTGACAGATTTTTGGGGCGTTATCTAGCAGAAAAACCTACATTTGTAGTAACAAGTTCAATAGTCACCTTAATTTTAGCTCTGTATGTATCTCCAGTTACAGTACAGGTGATAAATCAAGTGAGAAGTGGGGTCATTTTCTCATAGACTTCTATAAATTCAGACCAGTGGAGTCCCCCCCTGCTGGTTATAATAAAGAATGCAGGTTTGAAGACACTTTCAAATGTTTATCGCTGAAAAGAGCTGCTACAGCTGGAAATGGCCACAATGACAGCTGTAAGACTGAACGTTGTGGGTGGGAAACCCCCCAAAATGAGCTGAAGGACACTAAAAAGAGCTCTACAGAACAGAGGGGGGCTGACACATTCCTATTTTAAGTGACTACTACACATAAATTACAGGAGTGAGCCTTTTAGATTGGATGTAATAACCGCTCTCATCCTGTCAGTCACAGTAACCATGGGATTAACAACACAAGCACCCAAAGCGGCAAACAAACAATACGTGCAGGAAACTCAACTTAATAGTTTTGTTGACTGGATCATTTGTCATGCAGGTCTTTTCCCCCGGATTTTCTGTGGTTAGTATCAGATAGGTGTCATGTTTTTTTTTCCGTCCCTGAGCGAGTGTCATGTTTTTACAGGCAGCATGCAGCATATTAGCAAAGTGTTGGTTTGTTGTTTTTGTGTTATCAAGAGGTCACTCGTAATCTCCTTTTGATTTTCACCAGAAACCAAACAAGATAGAATGCAGAACATCTCGTATGAGGGTTTAAAGCTGAGTTTGTTATTGTGTTGATGGGTGGAGGAACAGTGTGATAACAGATTAATGCGCTTTCTGTCATACCTTCCCTTAAGCTCTAAGTGGCGCTGCTAAAGTTTAGCCTGACAAGGCATCCATTCAAAAAGGTATGTTTTGGAAAATGTGATGCAGGTCGGTATGTACTCAGTGTAGAACAAAGTACAGCGTCAAACAATAGGCCCTTTTTACTGAAGACATTTTGACATGTCACAGTTGGAAATGCATATGTAGAAAATAAAATGAATGGTGGCTCAATTCCAATTAAATGCTCAGGGTCCTGCCTCTCCTTTACACTGGCATAGTTTACTGAGACACTAGAATCAAAATTTAACCACATTTAAACTTATTGGTAACATGTATATCATTATAATAAGACAAAATGCTGCTGTAAGTTCAATTCTCAATACAGCCTTTGTGGAGTTTTCTGAGCAATACAAGAATTTTCTCAAACTGTCCAGACATGTAGAGTGAATTAGTGACTCCATACATTAAATAGATACTATGCCCTAATGAATCTTAATAAGGCAAAGCCTGCACTTATTGATATCACTGTTGCTGCAAGTCCAGTCCTATTTTCATGAATCATAAAGTTTTGTTGTTTTGAACTTTGCTGTATACTTAAATCTTATTTTATTTTGGTCCATGCCCCATCTGCTTGCATTGCATACTGCAGCGGGCCAATAGGGGGCGATCAAGATGACTCACTTTTGGGAAGCTGTCATGCCAGGTGTGAATATATTCAATGTTTCAGAAGGCCTCATTCAATGAGTTCAGTAAAAAAGGTCTACGTGTCTATATTTCTCATGCATTTGCCGTCATAGGTGATTATGTAGGAGTAAAAGTCAAAACAGCAGCAGAGGGGAATAACCGGAGGCATGTTTGGGTGTAGCGCAGCGAGTCAGCAGGGTGAGAGCAGGCGGAGAAGGCCTTCTATTGTTGTGGACAGAATGGAAACTCTCAAGCCGCCAGATTCCATCCTACCAGTGCGGTCACTGCTGCAGCACTCTGATAAGTTTCTTCTGAAACATTCTCAAAGACTCTGTTGTCTTGTTCTGCCCGATCAAAATTATTCCCCCTTTTGAATACCTCTGTGGCCTATTTTCAGACAACAGCTCACAGATTTGATGGCGGCACATTGTCTCTGCTTTATGAATGCTGACATTGATGCCTGTTTGATCTGATAAAGCATCTGTATTGACAGGTCACCTGTGGGAAGTGCCTTTGTTCTTCTGTCTGTTTGGACTGCATGAATCAGGTGTGGTTGCTCGCCGCTGTTTCACACCTGAATGAACTCTTGAGTGCCGCACTAACATCATGGCCTCTCCACTTGCGTCACTTACTGCGGTCACCGCTGGCTGGCTGTCTCCATTTCCCCACCCACAGCATCCATTCCACAGTATCAGTGCATTTGAACACAAAATCTGAGTTTGGATGGAAACCATGGCAATGACTTGTTACCACAGCAGTGACTCGCCGCCACAGTCACCGCAGCTCTGGGCAAAGCTTCTGTAGACAGTTGCAGAACCACACTGTTTTCCTCCACTGGTCTAAAAAATGTATCACTGTAGGTTTCTAAGCTTTCTGATTGTGCAATGTTGAGACCATGGCCAGTGTTTGATTACTGAATGATTTTCTAACTCTTTTTCTGTGTGAGATGTATGCTACAGCCTGTCTAAACAACAGTTGAGAATTGAATCTGGAAGTATTTATTTTGGATATATATTTAGCTTGTGACCTCCAGCCTGGATCATGCCAACCATGCTAACTAGCTGGGGCAGGGCTATATTTACAGAGGGCTGGGCATCTATCATCGCGTAGCAAAAGCACAGACAGGCAGAGAGCGAGGAAGGGAAAGTGTTGCCCATCAGTCACCACAGTCCAATCCCAGGGTTTGCCTATTTAAAACACCTCACAGTTTGACCACAACAGTGCCACAGGTCATGCTGTACTACTGGACCTACAGCGCAGCATTAAACATCTGCATGCCATCTAATGTGCACAAGCGCATTCCCGTACTCATGCTCGTATTTTTTTGCACGCACATGTGCATGCATCCCCTGGAAAGTGGAAGGTGTCAGATGACAGAAGAAAGGGCAGCAGTGAATAAAAGCTGATGGTGACACTTGGGCTTTCTGCCCTGGCACACTGCACCTGAATGACATCACTCAGACGAACAAAATAACACATCAACTGTCAAATACGAATGGGATAGACTGTCTGATACTGCAAATAGATGGCCAGACAGACAGCCTGCAATGAAAGATAGTATTAATGCAGACAGACAGACGGGCAGGCACAAGGTCATAGAATGACTGACAGACAGACATGCTGTGTCACTGCTCAAAAAAGAGACTTTCCTGCATTATGTGTTTGACCCAAAGTATGAGTGTAATTATGGGGAGTATTCCAAGGATGCATGAATGCCATATAGACATGCATTTTTGCATGCATACAATGCAATTTAGACAGGAAAGGAGAATATAACAGTACAGCTTCTTTGCATATGACGTCAAACATCAGTGCAATTTCCAGATGGAGGGCAGGCAGCTGGAGCAAGCTTCTGATGCAACAACTTCCAACACAAATCCCTATGATTTGCTCTGTTTATGGCTGTTCCATTCAGTTCCAGATCAGGAAAAAGACCACAAAAATGCTTCTTTTGAGTCCTGAAAATAGTAGTACATAAAAGGGAGAAATGGCGACAGATCCTGATAAAAAAAAAACAACAACCTCTGTCATAAGTCTGGAGGAGCGGACTCAATGAACCTAAATTAAAGCTTTACATTCAGACATTTTGACTTGGCATCGCCACTAAATTACAATGTGCTGTGACAACTTCTGTAAGTATTTTTGCCACGACCCAGGTTTTTAATGAGACCTCAGGGAATGGTTGACCTGTTAGGTAGAAAATAGAAACTAAAGTTAGCGAGTTAGCAGCCAGTGATTCATCCATGTAAATATTTTTCACAGACACCCAAAAACAAGACCGTGGTCATTCAATGGTACGTTAGTTTGTAGGTTGTCGACCCAACCAATAACAATATATTTATGATCCAATAGACTCTTTCATTTTGCATGCTGTAATGACGATTGTGTCCACATTGGGCAAATCCATCAAGTTAGGGGGAAAAAACTTCACATCCAATATGATTTTCGATTTTTTCACCCAGCCCTTTTATAGCTCTTTTTTTTTTTACTCTTTTTTTTTTTTTTGCCCAACCTTGGTGCAAGCACATATATGCATATATTCTTGCATGGTTGTTTTGCCTTGTCTTAAGAAAGGACTTAAGAATAGCTGTCTGTGCATATATGCTCTTTATTTCAGGGAGCTGCCCAGTGCAACCACAATATTCTGCTGCTGACCACTCAACGGTCCCAGCAGTGCAGTTGGAGCTTAAGTACCTTGTTTACCACAATAACCATTGTTGAGGTAGATGACAGTGGTTGTCATCCATCCCACACAGATTTCCCCGGGCTCTCAGGGGATTTGAATCACATTCAAAGCAAACCTGTGACCCTCCAGTCACAAGTTGCCCAGTTTGCGTCCAAATCCAGCTCTGAGGGGCTGCTGCACTACGTGTGGACGTGCATGTGTGCTTACTCAGGCAGCAGATCATATAGGTTGCGCCAGTGCCCTGCAGCATGGGGTCCACAGGGTTGGCATTTTCAGTGTGGGGCCAAGTCGTTAGCACATTGGAGTGCAGAAGAAACCATGTAGGGACATTTGTCTGTGAGCTCAGAAACACTGAAACCAAAGAAGCCTCTCAAATCCCCCCAACTGACCGCCTCTGGGGTATTAATAACACACTCCCATATACACACTCTGGTCCAACTTCTGATTAACAATGCCCGCAAGGAAAGTTTTTACTCTGAGTGCTGATAAAGGTGTCAGTGCATGCTGAATCCTTGGATTGTGAATGTCCAAAAACAGCATCTTTTTGCCCTTTTCGTGATGCATGCATACTGTACAAACTCTGAGCACAGTGCATGGGGTTCATGTTAATGTTGAGGTCAAGTCTGGGCCGTGATAAGGGTGTGTGCATGTGTCCAGTTTAATGACATCATGTAGATTAACACCCCTGCTACCCGCTGTCCCCTGACCATTTGAATGCACAAGCCTCCTGGATGGTGAGGTCATGATGGTCTGTAGATCCTTGTCATGGAGGAGGAGAAGGAGGAGGGGTACGGCTGCTAAATACAGAATAAGATTGAGGGGAATGCTGGGTATGCTACCCAGTATACTGTATACTATGTTTGGTTAGTCCACCATCACCTTTTACTCCCACTTAAAACACCTACAGTGTGCATTATTCTCCAGATATTGGTTGTTAAAATTACTAATGTTTACACAATCATGTGTTTTTCCAGGATAGAGGTTGTTGTTGTTTTTTGAAGCCAAGCTGTTTCATAAAAAGCCAAGATTTCTTGGCAATAAACTTGAGCCACAGCTGCTCCAGTCGGTGAGCACTGTGTTTTACGACCTCTAGGCTATGAACAGAGACTACACATACACTGGCTCAGATACATAGGTGCCATAAATCACCCATGTGTTGATAGCTGTAATCTGTGACGTGTGTGTGTTTGTGCGGTGTCAATGGTGTCAAAGGCTCAAAGAACAAAACTTGCAGGGAAAAGGAAACACAGAACTGAAAGTATATGTAGTTTTTGCCAAGCAAAGTGTTAACTTGGAAAGTTTATTATTAAATGTTTTGTTATGTCTTTGTGTTAGTTTGGAAAAGTGCTCCAGCTGCGTTAGGAAAAGTACCACAGACAGACTCCTGGAAGACGGGGGAAGCCAGCGCTGCATTCCCGAGTCATGAGAGGAGGAAGCACTCAGTGTGATGTCATGACAGGTTGATAGGCCGTGCTCACATACATGTCCAGACAGAGCACCAATGTCAACACTTCGCCGCACACCTTTACCAAAGATGATTTCCTCTACATCCTGCCAGAAGTCTGATAAGAGAATTGTTACTCAAGATACGTATGTTACAGACAAATATGATTCACCACTTTATGAATTTGTTTACATCATTTGACTTTTTCATGGATTGCCATGATTTTTTCCAGACGTTCGTGATTCCCAGAAGGTGTCTCCTACCTGACTTTTCCACTAGAATTATGAGATTATAAGTGGAATATTTCAACATCAGCCATGAAATTGGATACAGATACTTAGGTTCCCCTCAGGATGATTTCTAATAACTTTGGTGATCACTGGACTTTTCCTCCAGCGCCATCATCAGGTCAAACTCTTAATTTTTTAATGCTAACGGTAATCTTTATAGACTACTCACTAAACATCTGTGTGTAGATTTGAAATGTTGTCATGGTGACGATAGTAAACGTCTTATCTGCTACAGGTTAGCATGTTGCCATTGTTGTTGTAAGCATGTTAGCATGCTGACATTAGCATTAGGCTCAGAGCAAAGCTGCAGAACCTGACAGAGCTGCTAGCGCGGGTGAAGAATCAAAACCGGTCGGAGAGCTGCTCGTCTATTTTCGAGAGTTGCTGCAGGTGTTTAAATTGATTAAACTTGTAAAAGTGGCTTTGATGGGTGTGACTCGTAATAACACTGGAAGAGTGACAGGCGTACTGTGAAGCTCATAGAGGTGTGTGAACCATAATGTTGTCCCAATATCTAAAATGTCAAACCCATAAAGTTTCCGTTCATGTCTGGAGTGACAAATACAAACATGAATATTATCTGTGAACTCTTCCTTACTTCATCACAGTGGTCAGCTCCTGTGTGTCAGCTAAGTCATCAGACTGTCTGTCTGCTTGGATTGGTTTTATTTCCAGTATCGTTCACGTCAAACAGAATATGTCTGTCTCCCACACATCCTCTGCATATTTCACATAATCCATGAGGCGCAGCTGAGACCGCTGCGTGGTGCGTGAGTGTGGTCCACGATAGAAAAACAAACCAGGCTTTTCATCATGGGAGGCATCACTCCGTCAAGGAAACCCAGGCAGACAGCGTGTATTACTGCTAGCAAACGTTTTTTCTCTCCCATTTGTTTTTTGTCCAGATCAACACAATTCTGTTCCATATATCCATTTTATGCTGGTTTGTGAAAGAGTAAAAGAAACCACACTGTGTAAAAAGGAGTCTGTAAAGTCTAAAGAGCATGCTTATGTTGGCAAAATGCACCATTTAATTGCTGGGCTTGTAAAAAAAACACTATTTGTCTCAGGGATTCCCCCTCTTGTACTACTCTCTCTCTCACACACACACACATTCACAGTGACTGACTGGCTCGTGCGCAGAGACATTTAGTCTTTGAAAAGCAGCATTGTGTGAAGGTCAGGAGAGTCTGTGGAATGGATATCTATCGTTGTGACATTCTCCATTCTTTGAGAAAGGCTGGGCAGCCAGCTCCTGTTACATAGGCACCAGAGGAGAGCTGGATAAAAGGCAAGGAGTGTATTAGCGTTGTTGCATGTGTGTGCATATGTGTGTGTGCGTGCCGAGGCCTGAGAGCATTAGAGAGACAGTGACTACTGAGATCCTGATCTTATTATGACTCTGCCTTTCAGACGGATCAGAGATGAGTGAGTAAGAGACGGGGGTATCAGTGACGTCTTTGTTCAAAGGCCCGCACATACTCCATAAACTTTTTATTCTGATACTGGTTCCATTAAATATTAACGGAGTGCCTAAGTTACGGTTTCTTCACCTTGCAACTGAATTTGCAGAAACTGCACTATGAGCTCATCCTGATGATGCCATCAGTCCAGTGAACACAACATCAGAATGCTGCAAAGTCCAGCAAGTACCCAAGAGTGCTGCCACGGGACAGTGTTACATAGTTCAGGGGTATGTTTGCTGTTACTGGGTTTATTTCATAATGGGTGGACTTTGAGCATCCTCAAAGAAACAAAGTTTAACAAAGGATATGTCAGAATACCACAAGGGTTGTGAGAAAATATGTTGTTTGGATTTAAAGAAATGTCTTTGCCAATATCTCAACGTTAAGGGATGTGAACAGATGATGAAAGGTCTTTGTCGAGAAGAGAAACCACAGGGAGGGTAATGATTTACAAATATGTTACAAGCAAGCAGAGAAAAGAGAACCGCAACCTGCTCTTTTCACTTTCAATCTTCAATCTTCCTCTTTTTCTCTCTTCGTCCTTGGACTCTTTCCTTTCAGGTTTAGCATTACGCTCTATTTTCTAGTAAATGACCCCCTGTACATTTCCAGGTTGGCAGCAGGTCACGTGTAAATATTTGCCGAGGACTGCCTCAGGAGTAAGTCACAGGAATGGCATGAGCAACTGACAGCTGACAAGTGAACAGTATCGATCTCTGTCACAAGCTGCAGTTGCGCTTTCCTTTTCAGTGAGACTACTGACATCTGACATCACTATTGTCAATTATTTTTATTTCTCATTGCACTTTTTAGTTTTAGACCTGTCTGGGTTCTGGCATAGGATGCCACAGCATTGATTTGTTAAACCTAGAAGTAAGTTAGCATTTTATCCCTGTCTGTGTTGGCCTACAAAAGTACATAATTTTATTGACCAATGTCCCACTTAAACAAGTGTTGCATCACTGAGTTTTGCAACCCTGGAGTAGTGGTGGCAATACAGGCATGGCCAGCTGTGCTTCCTGTAGGAGCGTCTGAATCAATTCAACTTACCTGAATCACTGGGTCATCCTGCTCAGCTTAACCCAACCCTCAACTGTAAACTGGCAGAACATGGAGTGAGGATGGTTTTATCAACTAAGCTGCCAACTGTTAGAGCCAAGACCAGTTTTGAATATTCCCTATCCACCACTTTGACTTGTTGTGAGCAGTTTCATGTAGGAACTACTTTCTTCCCATACTTCCTAAATGAAACTGCTTATACAAAGGTCTGTTGAGTAAATTGAGTAAGCGGGTCATGATTTCTGGTAAGAGACATTGTTGGTAAGTTTTTTTTGCATTTTGGGTATTACATATAATACATTTAGTTCCATTATATTTGAGAGAAACTCTACAGCTAATATCTCCAACACACACACCCAAACAATCAAGATTCATAAATGGCACAAACAGAAAAGAAATATTTCCCTCTAACATCCAGCATGGGGTCAAAGTTGGCTCCTTTTCTGCACAGACAGTTTTAGGGGACTGGTAGCTGGAGCACTTCCAGGTCTTGGATGAGGATATGATGGATGAATCATTATTACAACAGATGAGGAACGACATTACAAAATGGCTAGGGTTTTGTTTTTTTTGTTTTTTGTTTTTTCTTATATTCTTGTGAATATAAAAACGCATGATAAGAAGTCAACTAAAGCACAGAAACATCCGATCTTTAAACTTTTAATTCACGATCAGGCTTTTAGTAGTTGTTGAGTTGAGTTGAATTGAATTGAATTGAACTCTTTATTGGCTTTATTGGTTTTATTAATTGGTGTTCAGCTCATCGTGCCACTTTGAAATGGGTGAAAGGCAAAAACCAGAGGATTAAAAAAAAATATTATCCTGTGTGCTTACTGTTACTTTAGACTATAATGTGCCTCCCTGCCATTTAACTTGCTGTGTCTCTGCCTAAGTATCCTATCAATGTAATATCTGCCTAAACTGTGCCACAAGTCACTTTCTCAACTGTCACTTTCATTGCATCACATCCCTCTCCTGATGTGATGCAACAACAATGAGTCATTAGCTGTTTGTCAGCGCCACCACGAACCCTGGTTCTGGTTTATCAGGTGGCCCGTGATAGTCTCAGTGATGTGGTTGTTGTAGATGACAAACATGCCTGACATGCATTAGCAAGGCCTGAGACAAACACAAGTTATGGAAACTATTTAGATAATCCATGATCGTTCTGTAAAGTATTTCGAGGAATGCTGTAAAGTATTCCATTATTGTTCAGGAGTGCTCTGCTCTTTGCCATAGTAAACTCTGTGAACAATAACGCTGTATTGTTCTTCCTCTACATTCACCAGGTGTGTCAGTGCAAGATCAAACTTCAATACAGCCCTACATGACCACAACAAACTGTTCACCTGGTCTTTGCCACCCTGGAGAGCCGGAGCAGTCAGAGGTATGTTAACAGCGATCAAAGGATTCCCCGCTCAGTCTCTTTCAAGGCAAACAAAAGCGATTAAACAAGGCCTCCGACCGCTGAAAGCATTTCTGTGGAACATTCCAGGGGAGAAATGTGATATGTTTATTGGAAAAAGGAGCTTTGAAGTTACCTGAGTGCTGCTGCCTCGTCATACGTTTACTCAGGTTACTACAGCTGGCTCTGAAGGCCGGCACACACGGGGCCAGAGAGGGAGGACAACAGAACAGCTGCGTGAAACAGTGTAATCTCTATGAGTCAGGACCTCTTGTGTAAATAATGTTCCATTCAGGTCTTACCTTTACCACGGAACAAGAAGGTGGCCCCAGGCTACACTTAGCACACTTCCCCTCCTGTCCCTCTTTCTGTTGCCGCTCTTGCCTCCACGCCTCATTCATCACCTTCCTGTCTTTTCCTGTCACGACCTGCATTTGGACTGAAACACTGTGTAACACTGTGTCAGAGTGCATGTGTGCACTGGAGGTGAGCTATCATTCCACTGAAAGTCATGGCCGCCTGTAAATCTTACCAGTGCTATTTAAGATCAGAAACACTTTATCACGGTCCACCTTCGGCTGTAAACGGTGGCCAAACTCAAAGGCATATTCTCATCCCAACTCATCACATGCCGACGTTTTGTCACGGCCCTCTGCGTCCAAAACCACTTGACTAAGTTTAGGGTGAAAGAATAGGGTTGGGCTCAAAAACAGCTACTTCCACAGTTGACTGCCAGATGTAGTTACGAGGGTTGACTCTATAAAAAATGACCCTTGATTTCAAGACACAAACACCGGTCTGCTGCGTCAAAGTCCAGGTTTTGTGTGACCCATGTATCTCCCCTCCATCCTGCCCTGAGTGGAGCTGCACCACTTATATTACATCATTAACCACAGGCGTATGATACCGCTGCAGATGGGTAACATTGCAGTTAAGGGAAAAGCAGGTGTATCTTATACAGATGGTAAGGGTGTTTTGTTCCTCAGTGGGCTGTTATGACCCACTCAGTGTGTGTAGTGGTGTCTGTATCTACAGTGAGCTTCATGCCCTCTGCCTGTATTTTCTTGTTGATGGGCGTCAGCCTCGGTGTACTGGCTGTGTAGCCTCCAGCGGCAAGTAAACATAAAGTTTTACTAAAGTAGATGATGTGAATACAGAAAGTTTGGTCAACAAACACAGGATTAATGACCGTGTATATCCCCACTTATACACTGTTGAATAATGAATAATTGAATAATTGATGACGAATATCAAAATAAAGCGATAAATTTAAGCCATGAAACAAATCACAATACCAATTCCATACTGACAATGCATAATAGCTTCCATTAAACTCTTTTTCCAGTGATGAGTCTTTGAAATGATCTTATCTCGGAGTGTAAATGCACAACACATCTACCATTACTGCATAATATATCCAGCTTTAAAAGCCTTGGTGCCCGGCCGTCTCCTGACATAACAATGTTACATAGTAATGTTGCTTAGTAATGCTCTGCATGCCAGCAGTGCGTTGGCTGAGGTCGGAGCATACTTTAGAATATAGTAAGGCCCTCGCGGGATTTTACACACATTCCATAGAAACAAAGCAGAAGCTCATAAAGCAAAAACCCTCCTTAACGGGAAGCTCAGCTCTTAAACCTTTAGACATGAGCTGCTTTTTACTTCGGAGACTAAGAATGCCATAAAACAAAGAGGAAGTGTGCTTTTGACGCCTACTGTATGTATGTGTACAAATAGTGACATCAAACCGAAATAGCAGCTTCCCACCGCTTGTGCTCATACACAAGGGGATTATGGGAAAGTGCAACCACCATGCCAATGGCTCCCCATTGTGGCATTGTGTCTGGTGTGTGCTGTGTGTCTGTCTTCAAATACTCAGCCAGTGCTTACTTTTTTTTCCATTTTTTCATTTGGAGGTCAAGAGGTCTGCTGTAAAACACGCAAGATTTCTTCGATGAGGCCAGCAGACAGAGAGCTGGTTGAAAACCCCCTCGCTCCGTCCTTTTATCCTCACAACAATCCCACTTCCTCACTTCAAACACTTTGTTATTTCAGCTTCTTTGTGTTTATGGAGGGCAGACTGAAGATCCACTGCTGTACGGGGAACCAGTGAGGCCATATCCTCTTAAATTATACTCTACTATTAGTTCAAACAACCTTTAAACATCAGCCATGTTATGTTTATACATCTTTAGCTCAAAATTATCATGCGTCGAGGCCACCAGCATTTCCATGGCATCACAGCAGCAGTGATCTCACTGGGCCACCCTCTCTTGACGTCTCTCTGTTTGTCACTGCTGCCAGTCTTGGCCCTCCGCTCTCTTTCTGTTCTTCTCTCCTTCCTCCATGTTTCTCGGTACTGTTTTGAGACAGCACAGGAACTGGTCAGAGAGGAATGCGGTGGTACAGCAGCATGACACAGACGGAGCACCCACACGGACACACACAAAAAGTCAAACAGGAGGCGGAAAGAGATGGAAAAAGGTGTCGTGGGTAGGGGGTTTGCAATGAGGTGTCAGAGAGGTGCTGGGACTGTCTGACTAAGACGTTAAACCATACTAAAGAGAAAACCACATTTACAGTCAGTGCTGTTACTGTACGGAGGAAGTGAAGACACTAATGTACCACGGTGGTTCAAATAAAGTAAGGAAGTGGTTCATGTGTTGCCTCCTACATTCCTAGCCGTCATTTTTCTGAGGAATAAAAGGTCAGACTGTGACGCATTCAACCAGTGAACTCTGGAGACTTTTCATTGTCTGCGTGCACTTTTACAGTGTGCGTTCAGGTGTGTGAGCATGTGTGTTTGTGTTGTTGTTTCCTATTTTGACAGTGACTCAGAACCCTACTTGTGGTTTGTGGATGGATGAAGGACCAATTGCTCCTATGTTTCCCCCAGTAGGCTCAAACTGGCATCGCACTGTGTGCTCCGGAGTAATGACATCCCACATATGTGTGATACAGTAACTGGTGTCATGTGGTGAGAATGTACTGACCGCCACGTGTCTTTCAGCTCATCATCTCATCACACCAGGATGCATAATCTGGGAATACCTGAATATTTAAATGGATTTTGGTCACATTCTTATCTCATGACCCTGAGGGGAAGAACAGGGCAAGAGGCAGATGAAGTGGACACTGGACTTTCTGGTCACTTTCAGGCTAAGGGCTTATTCTTGCAACTGATTAACCAGAACTAGCAGTAATGACTTTTCCCCCACATCTACACCCTGCAGAGGAGTGGAGTCCACCAACAATTCTGGGTGACCACGCACTTTCTCTCAGTCTCATACCACACTATAAGCCCTGGCCTATATATATTATGTAAAGCTTTTCCATAGCAGCTACTCCATGTTTCCAAAAGGTCAAGCGTGCATATCCATCGTGGGACTGGATCAGAATTAAAGGCGCAGACACTGCACTTAAAGCTCTCCGCTAAAACCTGTCAAAACCGTCTTTACAGCTGCGTGCCCTCTGTCAACAACATATATTATGCATAAACTCAATGGTGTGGGAGTCACTGGGCATTTTCAGACCAAACAGTTCTCAGGACTCTTTTAGAGAAACTGCTGGTTAGTGGTTGGTAGCAACATTTCATCATTTCTGTGCAACATATGTTTTTTTTGTTTTCTGCTGTTTGTGTTTTGTGTTGTTTATACAACTAACAGTTTTTTTTTAATGGCTGTTGCTGGTGCAGCAGTGGCTAATATTTACAACCAATCAAAGTACCCATACCCCTTGTGCTGGTCAAAATCGTACTGTGAACACATTGTTAGAGCCTTGAAAAAGCCCCCCCGGTCCAGTTATAAGAAAGCAAGTATCAAGTTTTTCAATATTATTATCATCACAAAACTCAAATAAAGACAGACAATGTACAAGACGACCACGGGTTTGTTAAACAATAATGACGAAAGAGCCTTACTCCTCCGAGTTTGATACTCGTCACTGGTGAGAAGTTACATCACAGAAGATCTGAAACAAGCTGGATCAGCAAGGAGTCAGTACAAGTTGTTGTTTTCCATTAACCTCAACAATGACCAGGCTTCTAGAGAAAAATGACAAATCATAATAAACGGTTAAATGAGTGCAATCACCAGTACCAACGAATAGTTACTAAAAGTTTAGTCATTATTCTTTTGTTAAATTCACCAACGTTGTAGCCATTTAATAAACTAGCTAACAACTGCTACTGCATTTAGTATCCTGCTTGTGTTTGTGTGTGTTTCTGTACTTATAAAGACAGACGACAGCTGTGCACATAAACAAACTAAATGTTCAGACTTTAGTCTCTATCCATCCACATCCTCTTCTTCCCCCAGGTTCCCTCTTTTGTTTATTTTTAGGCCATTTTGAATTTAGTATTTTTAGTGTGTTCGCCGTTACTTTAAGCTACTTACGCCCACTTCTAAAGAAAGCCTCTCTAAATAGCACCACTGACAGACAGATGGAATAAGCGACAGGGTACTGGGAAAAAAAGGAAAACAAAGAACAATCTTTGTGTTTATGCAAGACGAGCCTTTTCTTGGGTGTGTAGGGTCAGCAGCGTGTCGTCAGTGTGTGTGTGTGCGTGTCAGTGTGTGTGTTTGCCTGTGTGTGTTTCCGTTAGTGGTGCGTATGACTGTGCAGTAATCAGCCAGGAGGAAGAGTCTGTCCAAGTGCAGACAGCGTATCTCCCCCTGGTCTGAGGATCCACCCGTTTTGTCACACGATAAACACACACACACGCATGCACAGCCCCATTTTGCAGACTTTAGACAACAATGTGTAGTGTTTGGATGACGAGGCATAGTAAACCAGGAAGAAGCAAAAACATTTTCACCAAATGGAATGCAAGTGAGACAACAGTGCAGCTCTGTTTACTATGGCATAAATAGATACAATGATCTTGACAGAAGGGTTATTTTTACCAACTGTGAAGCAGCCTTGATATAAAGATAAAGACAATGGGAAACTGTGCCAGAGGGGACAAACTGGAGAAATTCACAGGGCGAGTGAGAATGAAGGGTGAGATAAATGTCAGTAAAACAAAAAAAGAATTCCTGGCTTCAATGCCAAAGTTGTAACAAAGTTTGTTGTTGATACAAATCATTTCTACGTTTTGTTCATGCAAAGACATCACATTAATACATTAGATCTATAAATACAAAATCTGCATTTTGTCTAATAAAATTTAATTAAACTTAAGAGTGTTCCAGTTGTACTGTAATACACTTTGAGGAGTCAGCTGTTTATTATTTTGCTAGCCTAAAATAATCATCCCAATTAACATTACAGTTAACATGATTATGGTTCCATCTTGCTATCCAAGATAGCTAGCTAACGCTGGTGTCCGCTGCCATTATTATAGCAAATGTTAGCTTAGTAACCTCACCAGCTCCACCCTCTCTTCCAAATATGGTCACTTCTGGCTCCAAAAAAACAAGATGGCAATGGCCAAATAGCGGGGAAAAAAAAAAATCAGGCCGTAAAATAGTAGTCCATAAACCAGTGAGTGACATCACGGGGGCAACTTATTTGACACTTTTGTCTTTGGTTTGACATCCAGCAGACATGGAGAGACATAGGGATTCATATTTCTGGCCAAAAATCCAACCAACACGTTCCTTGTTGCTCCGTTTTCATCTCCTCCAATTCCTGCTGGAAATATCTGGCTCTTAAGCATCAAAATGTGCCACTGTAGACTAATTTGTCAAAAAAAAACAAGGTTGATGAGAACATTAAGAATAAACGTAGTAAAGCTGCAGTGTGTAGAACTAAATCAATTAAATGTTGAACATAATGCATTCTGGTAAATCAAAACCTGACTAAGTCTGCTCTGCAATTTGTTATATCTCGGGAAATTTTGCTGTTTGGAAATCTAAACTCCTACTTTGAGTCACACAGTGATAATGACAAAGGAAAATGACGAAGGCAAAAAGGCAGAACAAAGAAAATATTATCTCCTTGATGTTGCAAACAACAAATGATAAGAGACAGACCCTGTTGGAAAAGGTGTGGGAGCTCCTAAAGATGACTGACTAACGCTGAGCAGGAAAACCCAAACCTCATCCTAACTGTCTACTGTAATTCTACTGTGACACACGCGCACACAAAACATTTCTTTCAGTCTCACAAAGAGAGAAACATCTGCAATCAATTACTCCCACCCACCCAGCTATAGAATCCAATAATGACTGTGAAACGCAACAGCAATTTTATTTTATGGTGTTGTTTTCCCTGCTTGGCATTGCTTTCAGTAACTATAGAGATGGACAGCAAAGGCTGGCACTGACTCTGAATGGTCTTCAATTCAGTGGTCACACTAGAGAAAAAAACAACTTCCACCATTACTAAGTCCACTGGATGCTCTACTGCTGGTTTATCCTCCCTGTTTTCTCTATATAAGGTGCTATAATGAGATCCTACACACACACTCACACACAGGAGAGACAGGAATGTCAGTCCTGGACAGTAGCCAGTACCTACTCATTCTGCTACAACCGCTCTTCAGACCTGGGGCCCAGCAGGGAACGAAGTGAGTCCATGATGAACAGCTTCTCAAACAAAGACTTGCGGTGCGGTGATGTCACTTCCTGGCAAGCTGAAACTCTGTTTGATGTGGGGCCTCTGTTGGTGGACGAGGGGGCGAGGCGATACCCCACTGGGATGGACGCAGGTCGGAAGAGGGGAAGGAGGGCTGTTAATGAGCACAGAAGCAGGAGGATGTTGTGGTCAGTCGCAGTGCGGCTGCCTGGTTCACCAAACTCATTTCCTTCTCAGGCTTCTGCAGCGGTGAGATGTAATCGCTCAGCAGCTGCTGACCTGAATGTTAGGTCAGAGAGAAAAAAACAAAACAGAAAGATATGGAGGGAGTGTTTGAGGAGGGATGGAATTCAGTGTCAATAAAGATGTCATTGAAGAGTCTGTAATTAGCCTGAAGAAACTCCCAGAGACACAAACACACCTGCAATCTCGAACAATCACACCACTGTTTTAGAAAAGAGGCCTTGTGTCAGTGTGTGTGTTTGTGTGTGTGTGTGTGTGAGATAAAGAGAAAATGGAAACAGGTGGGGAGGAGTGTGATTGAATTCCAGAGGTGACAGTTCTGAAAGTTGGATACAAAAATAGCATTAAAGAAACACACAATGTGTGCGGCTCCAGGGGCAACCTCAAAGCCCTGATCTGTTTTGGTGATCTCAAACAGTCCTCTAGACGTCAACTGGAGAACTAAAAGAAGTATTCATTGCAATTCAAAGACACTAGACCTGCTGAACCACTGACACATTACCCTCATCCAATTAGCATTCAAGGGTCAAATTTCACTTTGAACCCCGACAAAGAAGCCAACCTCAAAGAGCCAAGGCAACAAAGATTGACCTATCAAGCCTTTGTGTTTCCTCCTGAGGCCTCGTGTCTTCTGTTAAAGTTGCATTTGAATGCACAGAGGAACTAACTAAACAATAGTCTGTATTCTTATTTTACAACCAATTGGAAATATGCCTGTATGAAATTGTTGCTCAAATTGTTGCTTTTTACACGGGCATTGTCAGCCAGTTGTCCCTTAGAAGAAGTGGTACAGCAAAAGATTCCACAGAAATAGCTGTGTCACAAGTTAAGATTTGTGATGAGACAAAACCATTTAAAGATGTGGGACGCTGTCTTAGTTTAATTCAAGCTGGCCGATGGTGTCGCCTACATCTCAGCATGGTGGCATTGGCAAGCTAGCTAGCTAACTAGCCAGCCGCAGTGGAAATGGCAGTTTTGCATGAAGGAAATGAGGATCACCTCATCAGTTTGCTGGAAGAACAGCTGGTCTGCATGACACACACTTTAAAATACAAATGATATCCAGCTACAATGGTGTAACCTGGTTTCAGACAAGTCTCAACTCGTCACAATTCTTCGGTCTGAGTTGGCTTTAGCCAGCATTGTTTTTGAATAAGCAAAACTAGCAACATTCCCAGCAGCCTCAGCTGTACTTCGTATATAGAGAAAATGTTAACATGCTTATGTTAATTATTGGATATGATGAACACTGCAGCTCTTGAATCTTCACCTGGAGAACTCCATCAGCCAATCTGACGTGTTTAATCAGCCGGCACAGCAGCCAATAATAGACGAGGACAAAGTGTCAGCATGGTGCAAAAACTATGGGCAAACACTCAACAACAACCAAGCATCACCTCTCAGTCCACTGTTAGCTTGATGTTTCAGGGCTCTCAGATTTCCGACACTACTGTTGAGATTGTAGCCAATTTTCTAAGTTGTCTTACATCAGGACTGTGACACTTTGAGTTGGGTTGTGAGAGTGACTCCCAACTAATCTAGCTCACAGGAAGAGGATCAGAGGACGTATAAAAACAACAACTGCTCCCACAGGGATGTGTCACATTCAGATGGGGGCCCTATTGTCCCCCGACAAAGCTTTGGTGCTATGTCAAATTCCCGAAATCCACGCTGGGGAAGGGGGCTCGGGGAAGGAGAGATATTTTTCACACCGAGGCACAAAGCCACAGAGCGTCGGTCTCCATGACTCACGCATGGGGAGGAAAAGGGGCTGAGTAATCACAATAATAACCACCGTCATCCTGCCGTCTCGACAGTTGCTACCAACCGGGACTCCTCACCCAATCAGTACAGTAACACACAATCGGATCACTCCTCAAGATGAGACAATATTGCTGTTGAATCAGCTGTGTGCTGAGCACGCTAATTGTGGTGTGTTAGTAATCACCATCTCTCAGCTAGTAATGGGGCAGATTTTAGAAGGGCTTTTCACATGCCTGAGTCTCCCAAAGTGGCCCGCTGGGGTTTGACT
>CAFUXE010000394.1:127110-175150 GCA_903364295.1 Serranus cabrilla
GTGTGCTGGCAGAGGGAGGTCAGGGGCGCGTCTGCCACGAGCTCAACTCTCGCTCTGAGAGAAGCCATCATCCATGACCTCATCCAAGGAAAAATCCCCATCTCCTGCCTCTCTCTCTCCTCCCTCTTCTCTCCTCCAGCAGCTGAGCTTTGAGCGTTCCCTCCACATTCCTGCTCTCTGAACAGCTCCCACACTGTCTCCAGCCTGCGGCAGGAGAGAGGGAACACACAGAGCAACAGTGGGTGGACACACAGACGGACAGCAGTAGAGGGGAAAGTCTTGCTGAGGTCAGGGACCCCGCTAATAGCCTGTGGGCTGCTTGGGCGGCCTCACGGGGGGGGAATGTAAATTTGTCGAGGAGTCAGAGAGATGAAACAGATGAATGAAGAAATTCAAAAGAGGGAAAATCATTCCTTCATTTGCTTTCAATTTTCCGGTTCTTGGTCATGGGCGTTCCATCGTACATTGCGCAGAAGGCAGGGTGACACCCTGGACACCTTGCAGTCTATCAAAGGGCTATACATGTAGACAGGCCAACACATTCAATCACTGACAGCATGGTGTGGTTGGTTATCCCACCACTTTGGTCAGACTGAAATAGGTTGGCATTTGAGGGTTTTTAAGTGAAATGTCCTGGCAATAAATGGTTAGATTGCCATGAAATTTTGAGCAAACATTCATGTCCCCCTCAGGACAAATTGTAAATAAGCCGGTGAGCCCAAGAATTAAAATGTTTCCAATATGGCTACAAAACTGGTGATATTCCTATTAGCCTTATTTGTATTTTATGTTAAATGCAAGTTAGCGAACATTAAGCAAACTAAAATAAGATGCAAACATTATACCTATTAAATGCTGCTGAAGCAAAATGTTGAAATGTCGCATTTAAAAAAAAGGCTTATTAGGGACGTTTCTATCAACTGGTTTAAAGCGTATGAACAAAGCTGCATAAACTGCTGTAGGCTAATCCATCAGAAAAACAGTAGAAGTAGAGAGAGAGATAAAAAAGAAAAAAAAAGAGGTTGCTTAATGGACAACCCAAGAGAGAAAATGGGGAGAAGTCTTCAGGAACTGGATTCAAATGGTCTGAGTCCATTGATTCCAATGGGAGGAGTTAAAGTAAGCACAGATTATGACTGATTCTTCCTACGAGAGTTACCAGAGTAAATATTGGGCCCATTGTTCATCGGTCACATCACCTGAATATTCTGTCACAAAAAAAATAACTTTTACTGACAGTCAAATCAGGAGAAAATGAACAGCAACTCACTCTCTGGTAGCATATATAGTATACTGTATTACTGAACAGTCGAATCAGTGTTCAGTCATTACCTGTACATCTGACACACTGCATGAGAGACAGAAAGTACCACACTTGTTTTAATGATTCTTTAGAGGAAACATTCCTTCCATGCAAATACAAAAATCTTCGGTATTTCTCCAGCAGGGGAATCCCTCCACTCTTTCCTAACAGTCCTTTGAGGATCAAACTGGAACAATAAGGATTAAAGTGTTTGCCTTGAGGGTGAGGGGTAGCGGTGCTGGAGGGCTGAGGTGTTCTTACAGTTTCAACAGCAGCCGACCACAAAGGAAACACAGTGAAGAAGAATGCCTGGAGCCCACTCCTTGCGGTAAGCAGAGCTTGCTGCCGTCTGCTCTGACATCCGTCCGCCTCTCCTTTGTCATAAGCTGTGGTGTCAGCCAGCTCAACCGGCCAGCACGCGTTGGGCTGATCCTCTATAGCCACCATTAGGTTCTTCTACACACACACACACACACATTGGGCGGATATGGGAGGAGTTTTTTATTTCATAGTTCTGCAGGGCATAATGTAAGGGGGTTGAGAAAACAGATGAGTCAAGCATGCAGTCATCCAGTCTTCCTGTCTGTTTGCCGGCATGCTGTTGTTTGTGCTATTTTTTTTTTAGCTTATGTGTGTGTGTGTGGTAGAAGTGAGGGTGATGAGGAGAATTACATCCAGTTAATTCCCTTGCTTGTTCTTAACTCCTCTCATCTCCTCTTCCTTCCTTTTTCCTGCCTCTTAACCCAACCCCAGTCCCTCTCCCTCTCTCCCTCTCTCTAACTCTCTCTTCTCTTCTTACCCACTAAGTAATGCGATGCCACGATCAGCCTCCTTGGGGCCTAAATAGACCTCAGTGAGAATTTAATAGTGTGACCATGATACATAACAAGTGTCTGTCCAGCAGGGTGACATCAGCAGAGGGGAATCTGCTGGTATCCCTGCCCAACTCCTGCTGGCATCAGACGCAGCACGGAGCTGAGCTGCTTTTTCAACACTACTAACATAGAAAGCAACAGTGTGGAGCAGGAGACCTGGTCATTTGGGGTTCCTAAGTAATTTCAGTATCTAAAGCACCATTTATGTCAACGCTGGCATTTCTTTTTTTTCTTTTTTTAGCAAAAACCATTTACTGTGTTTAGATTCTTTAATGCAAATACTTTACAGTTGACTGCCTTTTCTGCAAAGGATTAAAATGGCTTGCTTGAATAATACATGCATATATGTGATGAGATGCAGCAGACAGCGTTAAGTCCTGCAAAGCGTATTATTAAAATACCGTTATCGCCACCAGTAACCAACCACGTCACAGTAACCATGACTGAAAGTAATTTACTGTAACTTTAAAGCAAAACTTTGATATTTTGAGATATTTCTATGTAAACAGGCTGTTACTCTAATGGTGCAAACAAGCAGTCAGGGTTTAAATATGAAGTCCGACAGATAAGCTACAGTTAAGTCTTAGCAGCTATATTTTCTTGTAGCTTTTGGTGCAGAAGTAAAATACAAACACTTGAGGTTAAAAGCTGAGCTTGATGAAGTAGTGAAGGGAGTGGGCATGACTCAAGAATGACCAGTTTTTAATCTAACAAATGAGGGGTGTTGGTCCATAAGTAAACATCTTCTATATTAATGAAAAATTAGCTTTCATTACTTAATATTTTTTTCCATTAGCAGGCCCTAACAGCCTATATGGTAAGACTGCTTCTGAGCACGTGTTTTAGGGGGCTAAAGGAAGAGGAAGAAAAATGAGACAGGAAAAGGATGAGGAAACGTAGGAGGGAATAGGGATGTAAGGAGGACAGGAATAACGAATAAAGAAGTGAGTTCACAGGAACTGAAGGGTAAATCAAAGTAAACGACCAGAGAAGGAAGAGTGAGAGCTATAACAGGCAGTGACAGAGAGACGCCGCTCCTCAAACTCCTTAATCTTATTTATCCACACGCAGGCGAAGACAAGTCTGCACCCTCTTAAGTAGAAGTTCTCACCTTGACCCATTCTCCGTCCTCCATCATGTCTTATTCCCCCTCTCATGTTACTGTGTCGACCTTATCTCTCACTCCTTCTCTTCATTCCTGTCATCCCTCCACAGCCTCCGCCTCTGCTTCTCTTTGGCTGTCCTCACCGTGTAAACAGCATGACAAAGACTGTACAACACGCCGATCCGTCGCAGCCTCTTTTTGTCATGCGACAATGACTATGTCGCTGTTATCACCTCATCAATCAGGCTTGAGTGGCACACTGAGGCTGTGTGCTTCGCTTTGACTTTACAGGAGCAGTTGGGGCTATTGGCATCATGCACACACATTTTATTTAGCCTGAATGACAAATTGTATATTTTAAACATCTAAGGCTGATTTTGCCCCACACACTCATTAATTTAAGGTAATAATGTGTTCCTGTTGATGATATCCGGTCGGAGAATAATTATATTTCCAACTGTTGGCGTGCGTACTTCCATATCAGTGTGGAAACTACCCATTGTTGCTTCTCTCCGGGGCAGGAAGCACCTTTCACAACAAACTCACCCTCCTCAAACTGATTCAATCCAATACAACCACTATAGCATCTGATAACACAAGTCTATTTGGCAAAGTATCAAGAAAACAAAGTGGTTTACATTGCTAATGGATTCAAATCTTTTCATAAAAGCTTTAGAGAGAAATATTAAGTGGCCACAACTGTGCAACATTATCAGTACACCTATATGCTGCACTGATACTGTCATCAGCAAAATGGGTGATTCTACTATAAAGCTTTACATTGTTGGTCGGCATGAGGTGAAAACCCTCTAACATACATGATGTTCACTTTAATTTCTACAAATTATACACTTAAAGGATATGTTATCATTGAAAACACAATTTGATTATTGCTACAATTTTGTATTAAAGCATAAAAGATTTTTATGTTACAGACAAAGGTGCCTAAAAATAAAATTAGTTTCGGTGATTACACCTTCAGCTTCTGCCAAAAAAAAGATCAAAAACAATAGCAATCTTGGCACACCGGGAGTTCCCACGGAGTGTGGCACACAATGAAATCTGCCACTTCCAGTGAATTTTGGACAACCTGTAAGGAAATGCCTTCTGAGCTGTGGAAATATCCTCTTTGAGTCTCTCTAGGAACATTCAAGAACACTCAGATGGCGAGCACAAGCTACAGCGGAGCCGTTACTGTGACCCTACAAGGAAAATTCAGGAGTGGTGATGCCTGATGATGGGCCACCATGCTGGACATTATTTCCTGGCTGCGGTCCACCAGGCCACTGAGAAACAGAACGCAGCGAACTCCCTTCTCTCTCAGCATTCTGGCTCTTTGGTGGCCATCAGCCCCGGGAATAGCAGCTATGTGAGCATGACTGCACAGCACTATTTCTGTGTGCTCTGCTACTTGACATTGAGAGGCCAGGATTAGGTGGCTCCACTACTGTAAATGACTAGCCCCTGTCACACATACAAACACAAGTACATGTGTGTGTGTGTGTGTGTGTGTGTGTGCGTATTTGCAAACACACACGTTCATATGTACTGCGTATGAAACCCTGAATCGAAAATTAGTTACAATCATTAAGTAACAGAGAAACCGTAGTCATCAGCATATTGTTGCTGTAAAATTATTTATCTTTAGCTTTGTGACAACCAGTATTTTTCAGACAATCCAAAGCGTTTCCAATAGTCTTTTCCACAGCTAGGTCTCTTTGCAGGTGTTCATCAGAACTGCTGCCTATGTGGAAAATGTTACATAAAGCCTTTTGTGGCTCCAGAGGTAGTCTCAAGTGATGTTAAGCAGCAATATGTTTTCATAAGATAAAAAGGTTGGCAAAATAAAGAGATAAGACAATATTTCTGATTCTGCCCCATCAGTTTTCATTCATTTTTTTAACTGTCCATTGTGAGTCTACCGTTGTTATAGTGTGTGATATAAATCTCAGTCAAATTGTCCACCCCCAAAAAACAACTCTGATATAAAGTTGGACAGCACAACAGGACAGGACTTTGACCCAGCAGACCGATTTTAGTGTGAAAGCAAGGAGCAACACAGACTCATTTTCAGTTAACTTGTAAGTCAAGTTACGTTATTTAACTATGTAATGTTACAAAACTACATTCCATCCATTTGAACATACTAAATTCAACCCAAACCATCTTTTCCTAAGCATTACCAAGTACTCACTTGCCTTAACCTAACAAAACTGTGACAGTTTCAAAACCTTAACCATGTGTTTAAAAGACATTACATTTAAAAGTTGACGTCCTGCCACCTTAAGATGCACGTATTTAGGAAAAGCCCCTGTGGTTGGTATTAGAGGGAAGCAACAACAACCTATGTGGTTACATGGATTGGAGGACTTGTTGTAAAATCATGACATTTGGAGATACGTTTTCAATGGACAGCAGCAATATGTTAATCTCTATAATATAAGCCTACACTATCATATTATATTTTTACATTATCATCATGCAGTGAATGAGTGTTTTTCTATGTTTGCAATCCGTCTTACTGCAAACTGAATGACAAAGTGCTTCAAACGTAATTGATCATATCTGACATGCAGTGTGTCATCTTCTAAAAGCCTGAAATGAGCACATGTGCATGGATTTATTTTTTCCCTGGGAAAATTAAATGCTGAGAAGTTTTTTTTTTCAGTTGCTCAACAAATGGAATGAGGAGTGCTCAGTCCTGAATCAGGTACCACACCCTTATGGTTCAGCTGAACATCTGTCTTCAACTACCATCCCCCAGTGTGAACACGAGTCCGACAGTATCTTGTTTATTCAGTATATATAGAAAGTTTGGGAATCGAAGCCACAAACAGCGTTGAAAACGATCCCATAGCAAACATGTAAACACTCGTGTTTTGCTGTGGATTTTTGCTTGAAATGGTTCGGTTAACCCCTGCAACCCACACAGCCCCAGCACCAAAGCTTACTCCACCACAGCCAACCCCCACACACACACACGCAGTGTCGGTGTAACAACATCCGTGGAGGAGGTGACTTCAAGGGGTGACTAACATTTGGCTGGGTCTCAGCCTGCCTTTGAGTCCAGCTGGGTCTTTTGACTTTCCTTACTCCCATTAAACCTGCGTGCGGCATACATGACAGCATTGTTGCATCCTGCTAGTATTTGCTGTATGTGGTCTCTCTGAACTCTGCGGCATTCAGGGCTGGTTGAGGTCTCAGATGTTATACTTGCTGGTGTTTCTTTGAACATGACATCTGTTGGCTGTGTGAGTAATGGTGTGTGGTACGGTGGCATGATGTGTTGTGGCTCAACATCAGGTGTTCCCCGGCCCATACGCCGCACATCTGTTCCCCGTGGCTCAGTACGTACACACAGCGGTGAGTGAGTCCAGACCGCACGCCTGATGATTGATCTGTCAGTGAGTCTGATGATGCTGTTGTCAACACATGAAACTGATCATGTCTTCTTTTACATGTGGTCCGAAGAGAAAGGCCTCAGGAAAACATCTTAAATGACAACAACCATTAGTTCAAACAGTACAAATCCACTTTGACGGCAAACCAAGATAACTTGTTTTAAACATAATAAGCTAGGCGGGGACTCTGACCCCATATCTCCACAGCACTGACTAAAAAATATTTGCCTTTTTGTACTGAACATAATAGCACTAATGGCCAGGATACAGGTGCATCGGTTAAAACGTCACAGATAGGGGAAATCAAAATATTATGTTTACTATAATTACAGCTCCTGAAAGGGTCAGAACACGCTGGTGATATCATTACCCAGACTCTAAAATATCACATTAACGTGTGGCCTGACTCAGGAAGTGAAGCAAAGAGCAAAAATAAACTTGACCTTACTTAACTGATCTAACATCTGACACTCCTATCAATGCTAAAGCCACAGTGGTTTGATGCAATGAAGGAAAACAGGAGTCAAAAATTCTGATAGTCTTTTGTCTTTTTTATTTTGCTCTGAAAAAAATCACATAAATAAAAATCACTTCAAAAAACTGCAGGACAGGATTTGAAAGGGTGGAACACTTTAATTCACATTTTTTTTGCTTGACAGCTTAACATTGATCTGAGGGAGTTTCTCCTCTAATGGTGGTAAGACAACATGACAACATATTTATACCAAATTGTTGCTACAGTGCATTTGATATTTGACTCCCTCTATTTGAACGTTTCTTAACAATACAGTCGCTAAGTGCAGTTTTTATGTTGTTTTTAATCAATACATAGCCAGGGCAATGCATTGCAATGATATATCAGATCTTATAACATTGGGACAGAAGCCTCATACGGCCTTCACATCCCCAAACTTGCAGGACAAATTTAGTTTGAAACTCTGCTGATGTGCCTCTGAGCAAAGCCCTGAACCCCCAACTTTTCCAGCGGACAGATCCAACTGGTTGTACTGGGCAACTTCCTGGTGTGAATGTGTGTAATTGTGTAAGTGTGAATAATTTAAAAAACGATCATGTCTATTCAACGATCAATTGATTAATCACAGTGCTATTGATCATCGACTGAGTGACAAAATAAAAGCCAGAAATCAGATCGTTATGCATCATATCTCTTTTCATGAAATACTGAATATCCCAAGGAGCCTCTGCATCGTTTGCTTTCCTGTTTCATAAATAAATATCATCCAATAAGAAATACAAAAACAACTGTAACATCATTATTTTAAAAATGGCTGAAGGTGGTTAAAATCTCTATAAATACAGTTAGCTTAAATAAATAAATTAAAATTATAAATATACCGTTTACTGTACACAAAGAAAACAAAAACAAAAAGATGGACTTGTGCAGGAAAATACAAAATGCTGTCTGTTGAGAAAAAAAAATCTTTTGTTAAAAATCTTGTTCAGTTCAGTCTGAGACGACCTCTTTTCACTCAGTCAGGAAGCAGCGCAGAGTCTAGACACGTTCCTTCTTCTTCTTCTTCTCGTCCCTTCGTGCTCATCACATCTCCAGTCCATCCTCTGGGCCGTTAGTAATCCAGTTTCAGGTGGGCCGACTTCTTCTGAGGCCTTCAGGAATATGTTCACCTGCCCGTTTTACATCTGAACGTCTAGCAGAGGGTCAAGGCAGACAACAACCTCTGTTCCCTTTTTCATGTACAATCCTTTTCCCTCGAGGACCTCCATTCGCGGTTCACTTCTCTTTTTCTATTTTGAGGTAGAATTTCCACGTCTTTGCCTAACACGAAAACACAAGAGAGAGGAAATGAGCAAAACTTTGTTTCATTCAGGCCGCAAAGAAGAAAGAAAAATGTGTGTGTTTGTCAGTGTATGTGTTTGTGGCCCTGCTCCTCACTACTCACCTCTCTTTGTCTCTTCAGTGGTTGGATGCTAACCCTAGTTTGACCTTCTCTTCATTCTCTACATCATACGCTCCCCGCTTGTGAAACCTGTAATCAACAAAAGAAAAGGAGCTTGTTTAGACTATTTTCTAGCTAAGTCTCTACAAAAAAGCCCTTTAACCTGTGTGTGTATGGTTGTTAATGTGTATTTGTTAATGAATCTGTGTGTGTTTCGCTTACCTGAGCAGCAATAAAAGGCCGATGATGGTGAGACAGACGGACGACAGCACCACAGCCACCACAGCCAGAGCTGTGGTCCGGTTGTAGCCCTCCTGAGGCTTCTCCAAGGGCAACGTGAAAAACTGACACCTTTCCCCAGAGTAACTTGGGTGACACCTGCACACAGAGACAGAGAGGTTAATATTTCAGTGAATCCTGAGAGGCTGAGACGGTGCGTGGATAGATGCAGAGCTGATACTTACACACAGGATGGAGCACGGATCTCTCTCAGGTACTGGCAGGTGCCGTGAATGCAGAAATCTTTATACTTCCTCAGGCAAGGATTCCTCTTCTTCCCCTTGCCCTTTCCCTTCTTTCTTCCCTTTCTCCTTCTGTTTCCTTCTGGGCTTGCAGTCTCCAGGATGGGGGACGGGTCTTTGGGTTTGCTTACCATGGCAACTAAACCAAAAACGGAAAAAAATAATTAATTATATTGTCTTTGCTAAGAAAAACAGGTGAGAATTTTGAGGAAATGACAAACTCCCTTACCTCGTGGCAGTTCCTCGTAGTCTCCAGACATGCCATCTTCATACTCTTCTTCATAATAATAATCACCATAATCCTCTTCCTCCTCGCTTTCTAGACCATTCTCTGCTGTTGTCGCACCCACGCTTCTGCTCTCCTCCTCCATCCTCCTGTCTTTGGTTGTGTCCAAGGTGATAACAGTTGTGTGCCGCTGCCTGTCGCTCTCATACCTGTCCACTGCAGCACCACTGGTCGGTCTGGACACCACTGGAGGAGAGAATAACAATAAAGTGTTAATGCTGCATGTAGCATTGAAATGCTTTTTGGGAGAAAAGAGCCCCAAACACATGAAAAACTCTTCCTCTAGGGGACATCAGAGCATGAAGGTTAGTGTGCCAAGGTGGGAGGACCTCTGAGGGCAAGTTGAAACATGTTGTGTACAAGGAAACTCCAGGCTGGATTTTTGGCTTTTTGTGGAATGCCTGTTAGGAAATGCACAAGCTCAAACATAGAGCATGCTCCAGAGAGGTTGGGAGGTATTTCCTGCCTTGCTCAGGAGCACTTTGGCAGCATGGAAGTGGGCCAAAAGTTGGACTTGAACTTGTAATGCAGGCCGTCCCTCAGGGGGACAATTTAGATTTGTGGGCTTTGGATGGGAAATGTTGTGGGAGGGCAAATAGAAGTTGGCATATACTCTCTGTGTCTCATACACACACGCGAAATGCATGGACAGACAGTTAGCTAATGTCAGGCAAGAATATGAGTTAAAAATAAATGTATCCAGTTACATAAAGCATGCTCTAAAATAGAGAGATGACCCCATTAGCTCCCGAATAGCCTGGCATCATGAAAACCGTTGCCTTAAAGGTTATGAAATTTACAAGACATGTTAGAGCCCGGCCATGCTGGAGACACCGGGAGCCAAGAAGAGGCGCACAGGTAGACGCATATAATGTCAAACACAATCATGTTCCACAATAGAGAATTATGAATCTACATGAGCGCACATGAAACTCACCCAAGGCGTGAACCAGCAGGAGCACAACGCTGAAAATCCTCATCATGGCAAAACTTCCAGTGATTTTTAAGAATAAATGGAAAATGATAGAAGTTGTATTCCTTCCACTTGTGCCGGTTCTAAATATTCCTTTCTTTTCCTCGCGTTTTTTTCTGCCTTTTCTCTCGGTGTGTTTGTATGAATTAATTCCGCCTGTGCGTTACTTGAGCGGGCTGCTGCGTCCCGGATGTTCCAGTGTGAGAGGAGCGGAGTGAAGGAGCGACCGGACAGAGGCTCCGCGGTATTTATTGCCCTCCTCTGCTCACCACGCCTACAGAGGCTGCTCACTGTGAGGAAACGTACGAGACGATGCACATAGGCTGTAGGCTACAGTATGTTGACTTGTGGTAAAAAGATAATCATCATTGCATTAATCGGTGGAATAATACAGTGGAATATCACTTTGGTGTAGAGTGGCCTGCAGTTTGTAGGATCACTTTAGATTCAAATGAAAAAGACTCTGATTGTCACTGTAACAATAAGGTTTAAATGTTTAGTATTAGTGATGTGATATTTGCTACTATTACAGGCTAAATTTAAATCATGTGTGCGTTTTCGTAGAGGATGTTTGAAATGCACTTTATGGTTATTTTAGCTATGATATAAACTGTAAAACAGGCTATCACTATCGGTATTCCTCCATACTATGAATGTCTTCTACTACTGGTTACTTGCCCTTTTTATTGTTTGGTTATTTATTTATTATTATATATTTAATTTTTACTGATGCCCCTTGTTACTGCAGTAATCCCCTTTTCTTATGTACATTTGTAAATACTCCTGCTGTGGATGGGACAAATAAAGATTTATCTTGTCTAAAATGAATCTGTTTTTCATCCTAAAGCTTTCACCTACCTGACGTGCTCTTTTCTTTCAAATCAAAGAACTGACATTCATTTTCAATAAGCCACAGTGTATGTTGCCCTCACTTTTTTAATAGATAGATAGATAGATAGATAGATAGATAGATAGATAGATAGATAGATAGATAGATAGATAGATAGATAGATAGATAGATAGATAGATAGATAGATAGATAGATAGAAAGATAGACACTCACTGTCTACACTATGGCTCTAGGGGATTCAGTGTTGATTAATACAGATGGCTTCAGTATTATACGTCTCCACACACACACATGTGACCTCAAAGTACACATTCAAGGTAAATTAATTCATGATATTGAAAAAGGGCGGGTTCACACAATCGATTATATAGAAAATAATAACTGCACGGTCTAAATTTGATTAGAGTATTTGGCTCATACAGCCTATAATGAAAGCGCCTTGTAATAGGTTTAGCAGGCACATCACGCACAGCTTCACTGCGCCACTAAGTGGTACAATTTTGAACTACACCACTCCTGGATTGTCTACGGATTATCGTGAGTAACCGAATCCATTTTTGCTGGAAACAGACATAGCTGTTATTTTCGAAATAGTTGTTTTCTTTTCTTTTTCTTTTTAGCATCACACGCCAAGTGCCTTGTAGTTAACAAAATTATGTAGGCTATCATTACATTACAAAGATGCATTAGTGAAAATAGATAACAATTGAATCAACAATTTAATAGACTATAGGGAAGATTTTTAACTTTCGTCTCTTTTTAACTTCTTTTACTGTCTATTGCACCCACGCTCCGGTCCAGTAGGCGGCAGTAACGCGGTTATAAGCGGAAGTCCTAACAGCCAAGAAATCCAAAGAAGAAGAATAAAGTTCTCACAGCGCGCGTGATTGCTTCGGCCTGGTCACGTGAATAGTCGGGGAAAGGGGAGGGGGGACAAACATGGCCGATGAGGCAGGGGAAGTAAACACAGCTGTTGAGGATAGCGAAGCAAAACAGCTAAATGAGCCCGAAGTTTCGGAAGCCGCGCCCGAGGGCGAGCCCGGCGGCAGCGACGAGCAGGAGCCGGCGGAGAAGCCTGTCCCGGCGGCGGCAGAGAGCAGCTGGTCGGCTCCCATCCTGTCTCTGGCTCGGAAGGCCACGGAGACGATTAGCAGTGGGGTGAGCTACGCTTCAGCCCCGAGAAATCCCTCACAGGGGTCAGCTGCGAGCTCCGCGACGGAGAGAGAGCCTGAAAATGATCTCAACAACACTTCAAAAAAGCTTCCAGGTTGGCAGTGACTATTGTTAACCCTTGACACTTAAACTCACACTCAATTGACCTAGTTAAGTTATTAACACTGCACCCATAGCGCCCACCTCACGACTTCCTCTTGGAAACTAATTGTCAGCTGTCAGACACATGACTACTAGAGCAAAACCTTGATTTTATGGGTTACTTACCGTACACAAGACCACACTGTTCACTCTGTGTGTATGTGTTTATTCTGTATTCTAAGGACACAAGTATTCATGAAAATCTCCTCCAATCCTACAGATGCATGTATCAATTTTATCTTTGCTTGCATTCTTTGCAGTTCTGCCCCCAAAAGACCCCATGGCAATAGAGAGATCCAACCTCCTCAGCATGATGAAGCTGAGCATCAAAGTATTAATTCAGTCCTCCTTGAGTCTGGGTAGGACGCTGGACTCGGAGTACCCTCCTCTGCAGCAGTTCTTTGTGGTCCTGGAGCATTGCCTCAAACATGGACTGAAAGGTGAGACAGTTCATGATGGGACTGGCCTTTGGCAGAATTAGTTTCTATTTAAGGCAATCAAACCCCATGTTCATATCATAACAAGCAGAGGTGACTTAGACATTTTGTTTTTGTCTGCTTTTTCAGCAAAGAAGTCTTTTATTGGTCAGAACAAGTCCATTTGGGGACCCCTGGAACTGGTTGAGAGGTTGTGTCCAGAGTCTGTTAACATTGCCACAAGTGCCAGAGACCTACCCGGCATTAAGTATGCTCCTGCAAACCATTTTCCTATACTACAATTTAAGATATGCTCAACACCAGTTTAATTATTGGTGGTTTAATTTTCCTTTTTTTTTTAGGACCGGCTTGGGCAGAGCGAGGGCATGGCTGCATTTAGCCCTCATGCAGAAGACAGTAGCTGATTATATGAAGGCTTTGCTGGACCGCAAAGATCTCCTGAGGTTAGCAACTGTGATTGGTTCTATTGGGTTAATATAGCGCAATATTAGCATGTTCACATGACAGTTAATTTCCCACAATGTGTTCTTTTTCTTTCCAATCCCCTTTTTCCTCCTAGTGAGTTTTATGACTCCGGAGCATTAATGATGGAGGAGGAGGGGGGAGTGATGGGGGGACTGCTTGTTGGCCTCAATGTAATTGACGCTAACCTCTGTATTAAAGGGGAGGATCTTGATTCTCAGGTGAGTACTGACAAGTTTGTTGGCTTACACATCACAGCTGTCACTCCTCATTTCCTCTTTGAGAAACAAATAACTGAGGTTACACATTGATCAGCTCCTCTTTCACTTTTTAGGTTGGAGTCATTGACTTTTCTCTTTATCTGAAAGACCCTGCCAACAGTGTGACTGCAAAAGAGTGAGTGCCTGCTCTCAGATAGCTTGTTCATCACACACGCACTGCTTTCATCATATCTTTAAAGGATCTGTGATGTTATTCTAGTTTGAAAGCCCCTACAGTTTAATAATTAAATCCCAACAGACCTAATTAAAGTCCTTGACAGTTTTATTCTTTCTCTTTCAGTGATGGAAAGATGACCGCTATATTAGATCAGAAGCACTACATTGAGGAGTTGAATCGTCACCTAAGTGGCACGGTCACTGACCTTCAGGCTAAGATGGACTCTATAGAAAAGACCAACAGCAAACTTGTAGAGGAGGTCAGACATAGTGTGTGGGAACTGTTGTGTGATTGTGCTTTTACACGATCGCGCCAATCTATAACGATGCATTCATAAATCTAATGTCAACATAGCATCCGTGTCTATTAGGGGGTGTTCACCTGATGAGCATGTATTTTCTTTTCCCCAGCTGACAGCAGCAACAGACAGAATCAACTCTCTGCGGGAAGAACAAGAGCAGCTGAAAAAGGAGAATGAGACGATCATGCAGTCTAGCCAGAAAAAGGAAGAGGTCAGTGAGGAGCTACAAAAAACTCCATAATCACAATTATTTTGGTCAATATTGAGATCCTGATTATTTAACATGATCACACATTTACTTCGTAAACATTATGCATTTATTGAGCTTTACTATTGTTGAAAAAAAGGATTTTGTTGTTGAATTTTAAATAAAATTTAACTGAATAAAATAAGTGTTAAAAAAGGGGGATACATAAGATAAATATATTCGTGGAAATAAATATAAAGTTAATCAAAACTAATACGATCAACTATCTTGTAACATTAGTGCACTTCAACAACCTATTGAAAACTACTAAATGCTGTTAAATGTTAAAGCAATTAAATATTTTTGGGCAGAATAGTCCATGAGGAAATGTGTTCAATCACCCAGCTTTAACTGAAACAAAACCATTTGTGTTGTGTTCTTTCCAGGCAGCCCTTCAGGACAGTCAGGTGGAGCTGGAGACGTACAAACAGACCCGACAAGGCCTGGATGAGATGTACAATGTGGTGTGGAAGCAGTATAAAGAGGAAAAGCGCATTCGCCAGGTCAGTCACCCGCTGGCTGGAATATATAATGCATGTGGGAAGTCCAAATTAGTCTTCATACTTCATTGTCAGTGCAGTTGGACAGAAACCAAACGTTCTGATGAGTCATTTGGCTTCTTGTGAACAGAAACTTTTTAACATGCTAGACTTTAGAACTGAATTTGACTCATGTCTTTTGTATGTTTGCAATGCACGATGTCAGGAGCTGGAGCGTGAGCTGGAGCTCCAGGTGGGCCTGAAGCAGGAGATGGAGGTGGCCATGAAGCTGCTGGAGAAGGACACACACGAGAAACAGGACACACTGGCAGCCCTGCGGCTCCAGCTCGACCAAGTCAAGACTCTTAACCTACAAATGTTCCACAAAGCTCAGGTAGTTACGCAGGAGTAGACCTTTTCTTTCTCTTGCATGGCCTCTCTGACACACACACACACACACATTAATACAACCCATGTGGTTCTTAAGGACTCGGAACGAGAGGCAGAAAAAAAGCATGCAGAAGCTGGACAGCTTGAGCAGAAGATGGAGGAAATGGAGAAAGCCATGATGGAACTAGAGCAGAGGCAAGTATTGTGTGCATGTTTCTGTTCCTGAAATGATCTCCCTTTAAATTAATGTTCTTCTTCATGGTTGTTTGTGCACCACAGACTACAGAACTCGGAGCGAGAACGCAAACAAAGTGACCTGTCCGACAAAGATATGAGGGTGGAGCTGGAAGGAAAAGTGGATGTTTTGCAGAAACAACTGACTGACCTGGATGCACTGAGGTTAAGACACACAGTTGTAAAAGAAAAATATTTGAAATGAAAATTGAATCAAATTGTGACCTGAAAATCTAATCTAAATCCAATCTAATTTAACCTGAATCAGTCTTGCACACAAATTTGAAACATACTAGTAAAGACAAGCTTTGTAGTTATACATATTTGTTTTTTCTTAAGTTGTCAAGTTTATTCATTCATTCATTCATTCAAGTCTAAAGAAGTAAATTACATTTACATCATGCCACTTGTCCTCCATTTCTGAATGTTAGGAGCAGCTCTTATTTAGATTGAAATTTCAAACATGTATTCATACACACACAGATTCTTGAGAGTCATTAAGTCTCTTCTCTGCTCTCAGGCTGGGTTTGGAAAACGAGCTGCGTACTGAGAGGGAACACAGACAGAGCCTGCAGAAAGCTCTCCAGCGGGAACAGGACAACAGCATCGAGCTCCGCACACAGCTGCAACAACTCCAGGGCCTGCACGCGGTCAGTGTCGCACACACACTCTGTAACTAGAGAGTTTATATGTTGTTTTTAAACCCCCTATGTCAAAGTCTTCATAATTTTGTGGTGGAACTTGATTTTTAGAAATTAAATGAGAACACGTGTATGACTACAAGACACAGACACAAAACTTCAGCTTTATAATTGCTTCCTAATCACAGCCAAACTTCATTTTATTCTTGGTTTCCATCTCACACCTGTTGCAGGATTCTTTTTGATTAGATTCTGCAGTTTAAAGGTTTGTGTGAATAAATCCCTTACATTTCAAAATTCTGGACCATCTCTATTAACCTATCCACATTGAATCCAAAACTTTATTTCACTGCAGTTTTCTTTTTCCTGCAGGTGTTTTGATTTGTGAATTTCTGATGCTGATAAAAACTAGCAAGCCAACAATATGACTTTCAGCCTCAGCATGTTCATCCAATAGGTTTTTTCTAAAGTAGTGTGTGAGAATACAGAATGATCCTGCACAGTATTGTGATGCTGACGTGCTTGTTTCCTGTGAACTGATGGTGCAGGAGCTGAAGGATTTGAAGCATGAGAAACAGCAGCTGCAGCAGACATGTGAGCAGCAGGAACAGGCTCTACAGGAGATGGGACTTCATCTCAGCCAGTCAGTCATAATTCTTATGTAACAATCTTTTCTGCATGTTAAAACATGTACTATTTCATGAGTGTTACCTTAATCTTTGTCAAAGGTCTAAACTTAAGATGGAGGATTTCAAAGAGGTCAACAAAGCTCTGAAGGTAAGCTGTAGTCATAATGTTGAATTTAAAAAAAAACCTCAAACAAACAAAATCATATCCTGAACGTTCACTGCTCCCATCAGGGTCACGCCTGGCTGAAAGACGATGAGGCCACACAATGCAAGCAATGCCAGAAGGAGTTCTCTATTGCACGCAGAAAGGTAGGCTTCTCTTCCATTTTTTTTCCACTTCTGTAAGTATCATCTTCACATGCCAATGAGGGGGTCATGGTTTGTGTTGCAGCACCACTGTAGAAACTGTGGAGACATCTACTGCAACAGTTGTTCCGGTAATGAGCTGGCCTTACCCTCCTACCCGCGGCCTGTGAGGGTGTGCGACATGTGCCACGCCCTGCTGCTGCAGAGAAGCACCTCCACAGGTTCCTGACAAAACACTTACAATCTTCAATGTTTCTAAAAGAGCTTTTTAACACTGCGCATACTCATCCACTATGATTTTAACTACTTGTGAGAGAAAAAAGTCATCAGATCTTAGGGAAATGTGATTTGATGTTTCATTTCCATCGTTGCCTGAAATTCAGGAGCATTAGTTCATCTGTATGAAACAAGGGGCCACCTTTTTAACACTGATGGGATGAGCTGTTATGGTTTATGAAGACTGCATGATGAAGTGATAGTTTGCATTTTTGAAGTGGGGTTTTATCAGGTTGGTTTATTACACTAAATTTACTTAATCATTGCACCAGACAGCCCATTCTGATTGGGAACTGCCATTATCTACAAAAACAGTAAATTAACCTCACAGAACACAAGGGACTCCACTAAAAAAAATCCAAACTATCCCTGAAGGAGACTCGAGTTTGCTCGTTGAAATAGTTTAAGATATTTATGTGATCAATGTTCATTTGGACTTTCAGAATAACATCATTTTGACAATTTGGTACTTGATCAACTGACTATTTTAAAGTGTGTAGTTTTTTTATTTAATCCGTGGATGTAGAATATGTTGAAGTCTCATTAAGGATACTGTTGGTTTACAAAGGATCATTTGTGTGATCCTGATGATGAACCAATGTACTTCACTTTAATATTATTCCAACTTGTCATACATCTACTCTTAATATTTCATACAGCTGTGGCCCCACTGCTGGATACATGCAAAATTGTGTAAATGACTGTAGAATGTTAACAAATCTAACTATTTTAGAATGTATTATTACAACAGGATTTTGTGGATTGTGTCAACTGCTACGAAGCCATTTTCTTAATTTGGGAATGGTGACCAAAAGTTTTTTATCTAGATATTTGATAAATGAATAAAGCATCATTTTTTGCAATACCTGTTTCAATTAGATATTCCAGACTAGTTTATTCACTTTGTGCACAGGAAATACAAACAGCATTTTAAGCAGTAGAAACCTTCATGTCAGCAGATTTGAAATTCACTTGCCCTCATTCAGAAAAACAAAAAACGCCCTAAACAGTCAGTCACACCTCAAGAAAACAAAACATGCTCTGACCATGTGAAGTCTCAAATTCAGATTAACATTGTAACTGGAAACAAAAAAAAGGCTTAACACTATGTAGAAGGTAAAACAAGGTCTAAATGTCAGAAGATACCAGACACTTTCTGATTTCTTTGTTCATGCACTCAGACATTAAAACTGATAACGCCAACAGCACAGGATGAGTTAACCTTGGAGAACAGCCATGTTTTGGGAGAACGACAACACAAAAACGGCACATTTCCTGGTAATGAAAATTTAAAGCATGGTTTCTGTGGTGTGTCAAATCTGGGAGGAATGGGGAAGACAAACAGTGCTTCTCTGACACTTATCGATCTCACTTCTTTCTGTAGATCATCCACTTAAAAAAAATTACAAACCCTACCCCCTCAGTATTTTCAAAACAACCTCACCTGACCCTACCTATGTTTACTAGGTGAGACTTGCATTTCCAGTCCTTCCAGCAAAATGCTGAGTTAAAAAAAAACATTGGATTATTGGGGGGAAAAAAATCTACATTCCCCATCCTCCTCCCAGTCCATTCATAGAGCCTCTGCTTCCTCCGCCTCCACCGCCGCCGTAGTAACTGCTTCCCATTCCGCCCTGGTTACCTAACAAGAGAGAGAGAATACATACTATAGGACCGAGGAGTTCATCATGGAGTCCCACACAGAAACACTACATCCCTGTCCTTAAGACTAAAATAAATACACTGCCAAAGTTTTTTTTTTATAAGAGTTCAATGCAATGCATATTAATACTTTAGTTCATTAAATAAGTGTGTTGAGCAGAAACGTCACACTTTCACATGTAGGTGGATGTATAATAAACCTGTTCTAAACAGAGCTGACACTCACTGTAGTCACTGTAGCCACCCATGTTGCCCTGGCTGCTGTATCCACCAGAGTACCCTGAGCTCAGCTGGCCACCGCTATAGGACGACTGGTTTCCTGTAGAGGACAGATCACATTGGTGTCAGGAGGTAATCAACAAATCATTATTTTTCCATACATGTTTAAAGCTTATTTTTTAGAGATGTTTTTTAACCTTTAAAACCATGTCACCAGTCTCACACCATCTATCTCTGTATAACCTACCCATGCCGCCCATCATCTGGCTGCTGTAGGCTCCGTTACTGCCGCCTGCTGTTGAGTTCAAGAACAGCTCCACGTAACGATGCTCTGAGGGACAGAGAGATGAAAAACCATCATTAGGAATATTACTTTTATGCAGGCTGGAAGTGCTTATGTCAGTGATTTTAAACTCACGCATGTTCGCTTTGTCTTTGGACATGGCCGCCACAGCATCTTCATGTGTTGCGAACTCTACATCTGCCTCCCCGGTTACCCTGCCATCTGGGCCGATCTCAATATGGACCCGCACTGGATTTAATGGCGAAAAGAACTACGATACAAAAAAAGACAATTTTTATTTGTGTAAGACAAGTGGCCCAAATCCAGTGATTTTGCATTTTTTTTCCTGACTTACATTGTAGATGTCTGTCTCTGTGGCTCTATATGGCAGGCCCCTCATGTGGACACAGTGGCCTGTTGTGCTCTGGAAGGAAGAGCCGCCATCACCATATCGTCCGTCTGATACACCTGAAAATTTGTCCAAGAGATTAAGCCAGGATCTTGTGAGGACTTTACATCCTCTCTAATTCTACTTTGCAGTGTTTGCATGAAGGGACGAATGGTAAGCGATCATCTAAAAAACTTGCACATGTTAATATCACTTCCATCTTTACTCTACTTGAAACCCACCTCCTCCATAGCCTCCGCGACGCATTCTGTCATAGGATCCCCCTCGACCCATCATGTTGTAGCCGCGACCACCAGAGGGCCGGTCATAGGGGCCAGGTCTCTGCATGCCCATGGGCTTCCGCTGTGGTTCGTAATGGGTCCGCACCTCAGCGCGGCTACTCTTGAAGATCTCAATGTACCTAAGAGCATAGAGATACCACAGTGAGGGGAGTGGACCGGGCTAGGCTGCATTTGCTCAATACTGATGAAACTGGGCTATGTAGAAGCTGCCATGGTGTAGTCCAAAGGTAGTAATATTTCTTAGTGCTTAATGCTAGTTAATAGAGTAAATAAAAACAACTTATAAACTGAGTTGCAAAAATTAAGCTGTCTAAAGAGATAAGGGCCTTATTGACTTCGACACTTTTCTTATGGTTACCTGAAGTGAGTTATACATCTGATTTTATAGAGCGTCCTGTGTCCTTGCCATGACAGCCATTGTCCTGGATTTAGAGACAGAGAGGGCTCCAGCCCTTCTGCAACCCACACTAAGCATTACCTGTGACAGTGGGCTCCAGATCCATGTGTACAGTGGCTCTATGATTTTACCACCAGGGAGACTCCTTACCATTTATCAACCTGGACTGATGTTTAGTGCTGAGACACCATTTGTTCTCAAAATTAAACATGTACTCTAATTGGCGATTTGTGTCATGCTGAATGGTGCCCAAGCACTAATCTTCCCATTGATCAATGTGGATGTGTGTGAAGCTAACATGGACATTTGTGTATGCGTTTGTGGTGAATGTTATAAATACGCTTACAATAGTCATGATCAATGTAGTGTCCGTTTTGCATTTGGTTCAGATGTTGAGGGTGCACACCATAAGAAAAGCAACTTATCCAGCCAACCAACCAACCATCCCCACCTGTGCCCTATTCTTTCCTTGTGTTTCTTTAGAGCCTTTTCAGCTATATCCTGTGAAGCAAACTGCACGAAGGCCTCCCCCGTACTCCTCCCCTGGATGTCCACCGGCAATGTTATCCCATTTGGCACGATTTCCAACCCTTCAACCCAAGGACAGATAACCCCAGCAGGGGACATATTAAATCACATGCCCAATCACAGAGAGAAGTTTCTCTAAAGAGAGATAGAAAACTTATGGAAAACTCTATACATCATCACACATACCAGTTCAGTTTTTAACCAGTGACTGGCCATTTAATCGACTTATGTATTTTGGGATAAAATAGAAATGAGAGGATAGAAGAAGAATATGGAAAAGGGCACTGTGTGGGACATCGGGCTAGTATTGGTGTGTTGATGAAGAGAGAAAAAGATCCTGGTGGGTGACATGAGTTAAAAATACTTTTCACTCATAAGGAACTAATCTACGACTTGCTGTACAGTGTTTATAAGAAATGCATTTAAAAGACAAAAGGAGTGAGTAAATGGGGAAAAGGAACAATGATACAGGGGTAAGAGATTGTAATCAGTGGTGAGTGAGACCCATTGCATCGTTAGTAAATTATCAGTAGGCACAGACAACTTAAAACATTTCACTATGCCATTTTACAACATCAGACCAAATGAAAGAAACAAAATTGTGAAAATGTGCTTATGATGGACATGATGGGCAAAGATGAAAAAGGGTGTTTGCATTACAGATTCCTGCTCTTGAACTTAAAGTCCCAAAGAAAATCCTCCTTTAAAGTTTAAGTTAGCTTCCTTTTCTGGCGTCATTTCCTCACTGCCCACAAATCCAAAACATTAATAAATTTACTGTTCGATTTCAAAACCCAAGGTTATAATCTTATTCCATTGGCATATTGAATATTGATGATGATGCACGATTTGTTTACTTGTCCATAAAAGAAAGGAAACAAGAAAAGGAAGATGAAAAACAAACAAACAAAACTTATCACCATCATTACATTAAGGAAGTTATACAATTAACCGCTTAGCAAGGCTATTTCTTACCTGAGAAAAACTGTACTATCTCCTCCTTGCTGCAGCCAAAAGGAAGGCCTCTGAGTCGGACGAGCCCATCTCCTGCTGTTTCTGGACAGTTTGGACCAGTGTGCTTCATGACCCAGTCCATCTCAACATTGTTGGATTTAAAAACTGTATCACAGGATATAACAATTAGTCCTCACAGCATAAAGTTGAGTCATTTAGAGTTGCATCTATTAGTCAACTGGCATCACCAACTTTTTTAGTCATTTGTTACACAAATTTTTCATGTAGAAAAGGCATAACATACTATTTTGCTAGCTTATATTCAAACTGGGATATACATTTTCACACTACTGACTTTTTAGACCAAATGGTTAGTCAAGGAAAAATCTGCATATTATTCAATAATGAAAATAATTATTTCTTGAAGCCTTGAGTCATTATCTGAAAAAAGTTTTGTACACACCCTCTACATATCTGTGACCCATAGTTTCTCTGTCTTTCTTCACTGCAATCTTCAGGTCTTCTTCTGTCTCCAACTCGACAAATGCCTCCCCGCTGGGACGCCCTTCTCTTGTGTAGGTGAAGTGGATGCCACCTCCATTGTTGATGATCTTGCAATCTGCATATAATTTTTTTTGTAAGTGTCAAATCATTTGTTAATTATTCAATTAACAGTACTTTGATAGTATAACATAGAAATACCAACCTGAAAAAAACCTCTGTACTTCATCCACTGAGCAGGACCATGGGAGACCCCTGATGCGTACTACATATCCCTCATCAGCCATGACTGGTTACAATCCCTGAAGAAAAAGACGCCATTGTTACTCTGAGTATGAGATTTTAGAACATACTACTACAGAGATGACATCAATGTTCATATCCCGAGTTTAGGTGCACCTCTGTTTCATTTAAGAAGCACTTTCTTAAGTACACTTATTTTATAAAAAGGGAACACTGAACTGCATTGAGAGTTACCGGCTTTGACTAAAATACTGTTTTTTCCTGCACTAAATGCTTAACGTGGACATCTTTCAGAAGCCGTTTTACTCGCAATAAAAAGATCTCACCAAACTGTTTTACAGGCCAAGGCCTCGTCTTTTGAGTGAGTTATGGGCCTACCCTAAATGTGAATTTGTTACTAGCGCCATCTTCAGGCCGTTTACTATTGCTAACCGGAATATACTAACGTAAAATCTAAAAAATATGTGTCGTTGCTTTTCCTCGCTACAAATAACGTTATTAAATGAAAATATAATTCTCACGCAATTGTCTAAATAGCTTTGTTACTATCTCTTTCTCGTTAAAAGCCGAGGCGACTACTTCACAAAAAGCGCGAACCCGGAGTCTTTCCTAGCTAACGATAGCGACACTACAGTGTGTAACGTTAGCTAGCTAAGTTAACTTTCATTCGACAACATATCTGGCGGTGGAGCGTTTCGATACATGTTGAAAAATATGCAGAAGCCAAATAATGAATTATTAATTTAGGACCTCATTCATTTTCGACAGGGTGCATGGCCCTCAACACGTTCACTACCGCACCCAGGCACAAGAACAAAAGCGGCCCTCTCACCCGGCGCCATGTTATTAGCGTTAACAGTTAGCTTGTTCTCATGCTAGTATTCGCTTGCTACAGTAAAATAGTAAAATTTGGTGTACAGACCGGCGTCTTTGTTATGCTGTTTAGGTATGCAAAGTTAGCATTATGCTTAGGTCACGCAAATTAATCGATAGTTGAATGAATCAACTTACCTAATACAAACGTAGATACAACACGCCGGAGAATGTATGACCGGACTTGCGTGATGCAGCTGAATCCTCGCGTTAGGTTGCCAGAACTCCCAGCTATCCCCCTATCAGCAACTAGAAAACAACACAGTTGACCTATCACCGTCTCTGTTACAAACGACAACACAATCACGTTATGAAACATCATCAACTATTTAAATACTGTTCTTACCAATATTAGTATATTTCTATACATAAACGTATTACAATCCAAAAAATTCAAATTTTCTTAATCTCCTGTAATATGTTCAAATTGGCAGAAAGAGTGGGTTTTTATGAAAAAAAAAACCTGGCAACCCGGCACAATAACCCAGACTGGTCTGCGTACCACGCCCCAAATTGATGACGTTCCCGCCTGAGGCCCTGGTTGGGCTGGCCTGGTGCATCTCATGGCCTTCAAGCCTTCACCCTGTTTACAGTGGTCAGTAACTTGTTATGATTTTCAGCTTCTTTTAAGGTGGAATATGTATCCTACATAGCCCACGTTTGTCATGAACAAAATCATGACAAACACAACTTCACACCAAAACCCAATTTATGAGACAACTCATACATTTTGGAGGTTTAGTAATGATAATGTGTAACAATAACCAAGTTAGTAAAAGCTTTATTAGCCTTGGCTATTGGTTATTGTGAGAAATGTGATTGATCAATCATCATTTTTAAATCTTGGCCAGGACAATTGGACACAAAGCACTCTTAATCCAAACTGTTGTTGTGGTGACTACTCAGAAGTAATAAAAGTAAGCCACATATAGGTTACTTTATAAAATCAGTAAACCTTTTGAAGGGATTGATGCAGGAAACGTTCCTTTCTTTTGCAACACCAGAGGTGCCCTTTAGCAAGGCATGTTACATCTTCCTGCTCTAGAGAAGCTCGTTCGTGGCCAATGGCCGGACAATAGAATAATAACAATGCTCACCTCCAGGGATTTATTTGTATATCTCAGAGGTAGACGTTCATGTAAGTATAGTTTTGAAGTGCTGGCACTTGACTTGAGTGCTTTTTATTTTATTTTGTGCTTTTATATGTATTCCTAAAATACATAATTTTAGAGGGAATTTTGCATGTTCTGCTTTAACTTGTTATTTTGCATTAAGTAATTAATTATGACACATTCATTTATATTGAATCATGCAAGAGTATTTAGGTAGATCTACCTGGATCATCTAACACATTAAAATACTGCTTGGTCATTACGAATGAATCATGAAGTTTATATTCTACAGTGCATTTACTATTTATACTAAGGTTTACTTTGCACCGTACATGTTTACTCCAGCTTTTCCAGTTTACTTTCCATCTTACCTTTAGCACTTGATAGCAAACTTTCAAGCGCAAGCCTTCTCATTAGTTATTTTTATACTGCAACAAATCTTCCAATAATGGTGAATGTATAAATATGAAACACGTGATGTTTAACAGATCATGGATGGTCACACATAATATCTGTAAAGATAATCAAACCATGTCAGTGTGTCAGTGGGTGCTGAATTTTTCTGCAGAACAAGAAGACATTTTTTAAAATTTGTGTTATCTTGTGCTTTGACTCAACAGAATTCAATTAATATATTTTTGCATCACCTACTTCCAAGGATGAAACCATACACATTTTCAGAGGAGTTCAACAAACATCAATGAAATACACCTCTTATAGCACAGCCATTCTTCCATTGGAAATAAATATAAGTAATAACAGTTGAGAGAAAGAGCTGAACGAGGCAATATTTACTCAGGGCTAAGTGGCTGTCATGGTTCAAGATGGACAGGTGCCTGAAGTCAATGGCATGCAAAGTTAAAACTAGATATTCACCTGGGTCCAGGTAAAGACTTTGTAAGAATGAAAAAATTGTGAGTACTTTAAATTGTATTTTGCTCAAAGGGCTACTTCAAGGAAGTGTATTTGCCTCTTTAGTTTGGAAATAAAGTTTCATCTTTATTTGGGCGAAGATGCTGGTGACGCCCATGTGTGTTTTATTTCTATGACCTAAGACATCTCAGAAAACAGAATAACATATTGTGGGATCATGTGTTATGTATTTTGAGTAAAACATAGGCCTATTATTACATATTTAAGCGGTTAATTTTAAATAACAAGTGTTATCCAATTTGAGGATTGTTTTTTTCTTGTTTTTCTGGTGCTGTTGTATGTTTTGTCTCATATTATAGTCTCTTTTATAGTCTCTTAAAATATCCTCTTGTAGTTCTTGCTCTAATACAGCACACAAGTTACAGCATGTCATTTGTGAAGAAGAGTAATACACCTATAACCATTATAATTTAAAATAACATGAAATAAGTAATTAAAATTTACAACATACACCAATTAACTCTCACCGCTCACCGTTCTATATACGTGATTTTCCAATAAGAGTTTACATGAACTAGTAAAGCTAGCTACCAGTTAAGTTGGCCTACCATGTCATGTCTTGACGTTCGTTCTACAGCCTCGTGATATTGGTAAACCTAACATGACGTTGCGGTCTCATGTTTGAAAAGCATTAACTTTGACCAATTGAAAACAGAGCTTTTCTCGGCTGCACCAATAGGATTACTGGGATTTTCTACAGAGGCGGTCGTTCTCAGAAACAGTGCGTATCGGGTTAGGTTGTTAGAAAGTTAATGGCTGGGGGAAAGAGATCCTCCTCAACCCTCGCTTCGGGAGAGTTTCTGGATTCCCTGAAGTAAAATCACGCAAATATCCTAAAAGAAAGAGCCTGGACGAACGTTTAAGTCAACAACTAGCTCGTGAACACACGTATCGTGAACATAAGTATGCAGGATGCAGTAGCCGGGACGGCAATGCTGACGGACGGCTTCGAGGACGAGATTGACTCGGTGACTCCTCGCTCCCCAGTGGCAGGGATGGGGGTAGGAGCGACACCAGGAGGAGTCGGACTAGGGGGCATTGGGATTGGTGTTGGTGGAAAGAAAGTACGTTTGTACGGCGAACCAGGCGGGCCTGCAGCAGAAAGACTGGATTTCAAACTAGCGGCCGCGGCCGTCCTCTCCTCGGGTCCAGGATCCGGCAGCGACGAAGACGAGGTTTCAGAGGTAGCTACGCTAAGCTAAGCTAGTTAGCTAAGCCTAACCAGAGAGCTAGGCAACATTCCACTCCTAGCGCGAGCTGGCTGCTAGCTAGCGAATTAGCTCGCAGTTGGCAACCACCCCCTCCCAGGCCGCTGAAATTACGTAAAATAAGACAGCACTTTAATCGAACATAACCTTTTTCCAGTTCAGAGGCTTATGGAGTGTTTGATGTCGATAATGTTTGGTGAGACACGAGCAGTTGTTCACGCTGAGCGGCTGAAATGTTTTATTTATGCAGCGCAGGCTGTGACCACGGCCTAGTTCGGGTGGAAGCGACGACGGCCTCGCTCGGTGCTGTCGTCTCGCAACACCCATCACAAGTTTGCAGCTCTTCCAACAGCTTTCCAGCCACAGCAAATGGAAGATGCCCGTAAACCCAGGGATGTAAACGGCCAGCTAACTGTCTGCCATTTCGTAGTTGTGGTGCAATTACGTCACTTTTCCAAATCATGTAAATTAACTCCAATCGTACCTCGGCTAACTTTTCGATACGTATAGATTGTGCTTTTCCTCGCGGAACTCCTTGAATTTTCGAAGGTCGGTGTTGACAAATAAACCAGTTGGCCTTTTTACATCCTTCGCCACTTTCCGTCAGATAGCCACGGCCACTGTGTCAACATGATTTGCCTTGTCACAATTAAGAGAAGCTAGAGTTCATGTTGAGAGGTGTCCAACTTTCCATGTGCTGGCAGTCACACACGGGGACAGGTGTGATGGCATCTCCTCCTCAGCTGAACATACAGTAGACATGTTTTTATGTTGCCTCAGATTGATGCATAGGTTATACGAAATATTTGTCGCTACAGCACAAATTTCATATGCCAACGAAAATCACCTTCTCAGGGGACATTGTGACAAAACCTCTTCTTGGGGATTTTCAGGAAATAATCAAAATGTTACAATGTCATAACCAAACTATTTTTAACTGCGTGTCTAGTCTAATGTGAGCTGTCACAGATATTAAGACGTGTAATTCATACTATTGTCATGTAATCGAGTTTACCATACCATATGACTGTAGCAGACACAGGAATGGGACTTGGGACTAGATAGCAGATATACGATTAGTATAAACGTATCAATGGTCTAGTTTAATCATGCTATGAATGCCAACGTTATAATTATTGTCATCTAAAACGTAATGCAGTATTTACTGTCAGAAACACTATCAAGGAGTTAAGGGTGTGGAGTGAATTGGCACTGCTGAGTAATGCACATTACCTGTTGAGCTGTTCCTATTATACTTAACTAATATCAGTCCAAAGGGGTATCTGTCTGAATCATACTACAGCCATAACAGTAAGAATGTCAGCTGATACCAATGTCAATATAGTATATATAATTTCTGTCTGAGCATCAGCTGTGTAGTAGCAGCAGAAGAAAATATCAAGTTTGACAATCACGTCTCTGACAGTTTAATTGATTCAAATTGCAAATGTGTGTCCTCCGTATCATGTTTCTCTACTCACCCAGCCTACTATATAAGCCTGAAAGGGAGCGTTTGTTGTGGTGTTTTACTCCAGTGGAGAACTCGCTGCTCTGGGCAGTAGCTAAAATCTGAGCCCCAGGATTAAGCAGATGCCATTCTGGGCCTTTCCAGCTCTCTGGATACCAACACTCTGGGAACTGTAGTTCATTAATAGTGGAGACGGATGTCCATTGTTGATTATAAAGGCCTTCGTAGAACTACATCCCCCATGGGTTGTTTTGCTCTACGTTCCTATCGTATAGCTGAATTCCTCCACATTGCTGAATGCTGACTCTCTCCCAGCATTTGCTCTATGGGCCAGGCCCTGACAGCCTGCTGCAGCTTATGGATGAGATAGTCAGGGAATGTTACTGTTTCAGTTTTTGTCAAAGGTTGTTTTTCAAACTGCTGAATGATTTGAATGTTTGTAATTTATTTTAAACCCTGTAATTGTTTTAAAATAGGTAGGCTAGAAGTTAATTGTAGTGTCATATTTGTCTTTCCCATATACCTGGTCTACTACACAGGATAAATGATTGACTTAAGAAGTCTCAATACATAATGTTTGGTACACTGTAGTGAATTCACTAAGTATGAATCCATCACTGTTGCATGTAATATGTAGTTGTTTAATTTTTTACAAACACAGTAAATAGGGATTGATATACCTAGGTATCCTTTTCCCTTTGCAAAGAAAAATCCCAGGAGGGATCTAATAACTTTTTTAATTTAAGAGCTTTAATCTGTAGTTTTAATTTTGCCTATATAGTCTACTTTCTAGATTGGTATAGTGACAGATTTTTATACCATACATTTGTGGGCAAACTGGTATGTAAAGCTAGATGCCTTACTTTTTTACCTTTCTGTCAAAATATGATATCCACTGCTACATGCTGTGCAACAAAGAATATATCAAAGTCCCACCCTTTTAAAATGGGTAACACATGAATTGAATCAGTGGTTAATCAAACGTACTACACATAATCAAGTCAGCAGGAAATTTTGTTGTTCATCAATAATTATGTTTATATGGTTTGCATCAGTAATGGTTTATTTGTTAGAGCATTCCTTATTTTCTAATTGTAATCAGATATAAGAAACACAATTTTATTTTACCTGTTGGTTCTTCTCTCCTAGTTATGTGACCTATGTTGGTATAGTGCTGGTGATATGAGAGTATGTCATCAAAACAATATAAAATGTGTAGTACATATTTTTATATTGCTTATTTCATATCTATTTATTGAATTACCATAAAGATGGTGTCATGAGGTATATAACAAGATATTGAGATAGTATATTGTTTCAACATTTTCAAAAACATTTATTGACTCAGCGGCTTCAGTAAATAAAACAGTTATTTTAGTAGTGTTTAAGTTTATTTTGATTCACTTGTTTTTTTGGAGGAATTGAATGTTTATAATATAGACTGTAATACATGATGGCAAACAGGGCCAAAGCTCAGGTATGGGGCTTTGTTGCTGTACTTTGGCAGCTGAATCTCTCCATGTGTGCAGGCGTTTTAAATCCTCATCCTGTCACTTCCTCTGTTTTTACTTGTATCTCTGCTTTAAGCGTGCACTATGTTGAAAGAAACCTAAATACATTTAATAAATAAGGGCAGAATTGCTGGCCTTTCTAAAGGTATAGAAAATGTAAAATAAAAATAAGTGTATTACCAGTTACACTGTTTTCTCACTGTCTCATGAGTTATTCTATTTCACCATAATACTGGTCTAGACTTAATATAAATTACAGTTATTAATCATAAACATTAAAACACCTGCCAACTGGCTAATAATTCCTCTTTTACCCTCCTCTCTGTACTTTTCCCAGGTGGAGTCATTCATTTTGGACCAGGAGGACCTGGATAACCCCATCATGAAGACAGCTTCAGAGTTACTTTTGTCTAGCGCCACAGATGGAGTAGATTTGCGGACTGTAGATCCAGAGACACAGGCTCGACTTGAAGCTCTACTGGAAGCTGCAGGTATGGCTGCTTCGTCTCAACTTAATTCAGTTTATACTTGACAGATGTTAATTTGTGGTTGACTAGTACCTCATTGGCCACACCTATTTTGCTCCCACCAGGACAAAGTTCTACATTAACATACAGTAATTTTGAAGAAGTAAAACCACGCTTTTCTGTCTCAACCTTTCCCTCCATTTTCCTTTCAAACCCCACCAATAGTTGAGGTCTTAGTTCGGCCTCAGGCAAATGGCAATAAAGAGAACCGGCTGGTTCTGCAAGTGTCATATCAGCACATAGTTTGAAAGTGATTTGGGTAAATTAGTTTGATTAGAACCTGTAATCTAGGTGTAAGAAGGTCTATGTAGATTAATCCATTAGGGCTGGGTGTCCTGGCCTCGTTTGGGCTTATGAACATTACCGGGCAGATTAACGCTGCAATGCGCTTGAGCCTCCACAGCATGCAGGGAGCCTGTGTTGAACGGCTAATGGCTAATCTCATTCTATTCCCCTTTCTCCCTGACTAGTAGGAACAGTACAGGAGACAATTTATATGATCTGTTTGATCTATTACAGCTGGTATAATAACAACAATAATAATAAATCATTTTTCATTTGCTTATTTAATTAAAATGTCCTTATATTGTTCGGTCTCCTGTAGTGTTTTTGTATAGTATAGGCAGATAGAGGAGTGTTTGTATGTCAGGGTTGTGGCAGGAAGACTTGGAAAGCCTCTTCTTATTCCCTGTATGAGCAAAATAGCCAAATATTACGGCTGTCAAAACCATCACCAGGGAATGTGCCAAGCGCCTGGTGATCTTTATTGGTTTTAGATGTCTGGCAGTTATTTATTGCAATGGATTTGCAACCAATTATGTCTTTGAGGTTATTTGAATTTTTCCCAAAACATTTAAACTCCTAGAAATAGGGGAGCTTTTAACTTCAATATCCTTGCTAATCTATGGGACATACACCTTTAAATTAAGGAACTCTTCCATCCATAGCTATTGCATCATTGTTTTTGACATTACCTTACTTGAGTATTTTGTTGAGGAATTAAATAGTTTAGCACAAAGTTGACTCATATTCTTTAAACGGATATAATTAAACTAAAAAATGTAAATTGTAATGACACAAAATATTATAACAAACCATTTCAGGAAAGAAGTTTGCTTTATTTTATTAATGTGTAGATAATATGAGACAGATAATAGACACGGGTGTATTTTCCTAAATTTAATTGGCTTACCTAGTTTTAATGTATGGCAATTTTTGGCTTACTGTGCAGCTTTATTATAGGCAAGTTTAAGGAAGTATACAACAAAAATCAGATAAGAAATGGTGTCAGCAGATAGCTGATTTAAAAGGACTCAGGTTGTGATCTGGTTTGAAACCTTGATAGTGCCAATTGTTAGAATCATGACTCAGATAATGTATTGTATTATTGTAATATAGTGCATTGCTGGTTGTAAGTGTTGCAAAGAGGCTATTCATGCCCAGTAGACCTAAATACAACAAATGTAAGGCAAGTCATCATAGATTATTAATGAAAGCTACTGATACTTCTAACCATGCTCTGGCTAATATCTTCCATTCTCCTGTTAAACTTAAAAAATGGTAGTAAGGTGCAGAAAACACAAACAGAAAACCCAGTTAACATAAACTATAAAACTCCTGAGCTGAAAATGGACAGAGCTTCCTCAGAGCAAACTGGTCTATCGCATACAGTGGCCACCTAATTAGGTACACCTGTACAATCTGTTTCAAGTTAGCAGAACGGCTCTGCCACATATTTTCACTTCTAATGTTTGCTGACATTGAAGTTAAAGGTGGTGTGTTGTTTTGGACTATGTTGTATCAAGACTTGTTTTTTCATACACCTCAGTATGAAGTCTTGTACCATCATCACCAACTACAATCTCAAATTTAAATAATAATTTAATCAACACCTTGTCAAAAAGGTTTCTAGTTATAGGCATCACAAGTAGATTTTATGACAGAACAATTTATTTGTATTAGATTGTATAGCTGTACCTAATAAATTGAGTGTAGATATTATTACATCAGTGTTTCAGCATGTTTGAGTTAGTGTTGTTATGGATTGTTTTACTGTATTTAGCCAAAACATAAAGTTTTGAATGTGCTGTTGTCGCTCTGGAGGCTTAAACCAAGAGACTTAATCAAGGGAAGTCTTTATTATCTATAGATTAATTAGTTGTTTGATGTGCACTTTTAGGTGAAGATACTAGTTTAGAATTTGTTCTCAGGCAGTCTTAAAGCTATCAAAAGATCCATTCAGAGGGCTGAATACACGGAGGTCTGCATCACCTGATTCTTTACAACTCCTCTAACAATCCATTGCTCATGTTGCTTTCTGCAGCAGTTTGGCCAGGTGCGCATAGATATGAAAATGGGCTCTCAAGTTATTTTCTCTGTTGTAATCAAAGTCCTGCTTCCGTCACAGTTTGTACCTCCCACTGAACTTTGTTTGCTTCTGTAATGTGAGTGATGATAGGCTGTGTGTTTTCCTAAAGTGTGATAGAACTCAGCATAAAGTTCTCAACAACTGCCCTGGCAGTTTTCTAGCGGGCTGTCCCTATCCCAATGCCTTTACTTGTAACATGCACACAAATCATAATGTGCTACTTTTTGCCCCTCCCATAAATAAGTCATATTTTACAAGATATATTATATACATTTACATTAAAATGTACCCTGTGGAGTTTGTGAAAACAAGTGGGGCTTTAGAGCAATGTTGTGGCGTCCATACTGCTTGGATGAGGATGTGTGTACACACGGGGCATGAGGGTGTTATGACACACATTTGGGCTTACTGCAGAAAGCTGTGGAGCAAATCAACAATTGTTGTTTGTGCCACAAAAGTAGGCAATGTGCTTGTGCCATCATAAACTACACAAACATGCATTTAACAGGTGTAAAAACATTAAGAAATACATTATAGATGCTTATTAGGCGGGAAGTGGGAGTATCACTACACGTAAACAATGCCGTTTTCAGTAATTATTTAGGGTTATACAATGTTCTTTCAGAGATAAAAACCCTTACTTTTCCTGTTTGGTGATCCATTGTTGCTCTACATTGGGAAATAATGATCATCAGCCCAGAGAGCAGTTTAGCAGATTAAAAAGATTTCATTTGTGTCTTTTGTCATATCCTTGGAGTTGCAGGTTGCTCCTATGTCAACCCCAAAGTTTGTACACAAATCAGGCTTAGATGAATTTGAGACCTTTTTTGCAAAGGGAGACCTAGTTATTACAGCAGTAAACACATGACAGAACAACAGCACTGAAGCAGACATGAAGTACAAAACAAGCAAACACACAAAAAGGCAAAGGTTCAGTGTAGTTGTGGTCCAGTGGTAAATGGCTCCAAAAACTAATTATGAAGTAAAAGTCAAGCAGACAAAAAATAGTAAATCAACGGTAGAGAGAAAATTATCAGCGTTCTCATGTTGATAAATGCACATTGCATATGTTGCCTGCTAACATTTTTAAGATCAGTGGTTCTGAACTGTGTTTGAACTTTAGAGCTGAAAAGCTTGGCCAATATATTGTCTTGTTGTTATATTCATCAGCTGACCAGTTTATTTCCACAGTAAAGTAGTTTAGAGACATTTTTGAATGGTTTGGTTTGATTTGGTTTTCAGACTAATTCCTGTACACACAAGTTACATCAGGATTAAAAGTTACTGTACTGAGTATAAACCCCTGCAGTGACATATTAGCAAAGACTCACCAGTGTGAACATAGCTACATCTTACCCAGAATGCACCGTGGTCTTCCTGCTACCTGTGGTACCAGCCACCATTTGATCCTTTTTCTCAAAGTGAATCATTTGTATGGGAAAGGAAACCATCTAAGTCAAGAAAGCCTTGATGTTTAGCCATCTAATCCATTAGTTTGATTGAGGGAAAAATGATTGCCTACTATTTTGAAAATCAATTAATTGTTAAAATATTTTTTTTGTGTAAAAATGATAGAGAATGCTTTCTTTGTTCTATGAAATATGGAGATTTGACGCTTTTCTCAAAATTAACCCGAATATCAAACAATGTGTAAATTCACCAGTTAATGTGACTCATGTGAAGACAGCAAACCTCTGAATCTACCTGATCACATGAATTAAAAAAGAGTACATATAAATCAGTAACATTGCTGCAACATTAGTGTGAATGCCAGTTGTGTTATCCGAACAAGCATCTTGTATATACACCTCCCCTGACACTTCATTTTAGCCCAAACTAGATGTAAGATCTTGTTGTCTGTGTAAACATGTCGGAGTTTTAGAGGGAGCAGTGCAGGAGCAAGTGCTTATGGGTAAACACACTGTATAGCCCTTTCATCCTCGATTTGGACTGCGTCCGATTAGTAGTGATAAAAAAAAAAATGAACCAATTTTCCTGGACCTCGATTGTTGACATCATGAGGTCAAAATGTGTAGGTGAATGCATAAGGACGTAGGAAAGATAAGAGAATCAGACTGCCCTTCACTAGGCTACGGAATATTGTGATGACAGCTGTTGTTTCATGCATACATGTGGACAGCCTGGTGAAAAGTATTACTTAATTACAAAGTTTGGATAAGGGAAAAAGCAACTATCCACGAAAGTGAAACGATTGTCGCATTAAGGCTGTTCAGACCTGGCATTTACATGCATCCTTAGTGATAAGATTGCAAGTGGACAGCTATAAGTATGTCTCTGTTCAGACCTAGTATTAGAATGCACCTCCACATACGTCTTGAGTGACCACTTGTTATCGGAGCTCACTTCCCTGTTCTGAATGCAAATAAATACAGCATAAACACATGGCTAATGGTAATCTTACTGCAACTTGCAGGAATCTCTGTTGTAAAACCCTCCATAAATGTGATATCAGTATATTCTATAAATTTGGAATTATACGATTATTGTCTTCTGCTGGTTCCCACGGACCTCTGTGCTACTGACACCACCCCCCTTTGCCAGGCCAGAACAAAAACATCAACAGTTATTATTAACATCCATGGTCTCTGTGGCATGTGAAACACACCAGCAGCAGGCAGCAAAGGGCTTCCCTTGCTTGCGGATTGCTTGTCTGCCTATGTATTTACATGAGGATCGCAGTGAGACTACGCAGATCAAAGCAGGACGTCATGAATAGACATCCCCTAATGTGGCCTAGGACAAATTTATATACACACTGTGAAAATAATATGGCCCAATGCTGCCATATGATCTAAGCTATGATGCTGAATGTGATCTGAGCAATCAGATCTCAAATGTGTCCTCAGTCGGTCCTGAGTGCGTTCACAACTGTACTTAGAGCTGTCCACTTGTGATCCGATTACCCAGGACATTCTGCCGTTATGTGGCCATTTTAAAAAGCTCTAATCAGCTAGCTTTAAGAAAAAGATGCAAGTCATCTCATCTCTGCCTAGTGAGGCATATGCTACATCAAAAAGTTAGTTTATAGATTGACAAGTTGATTCATTCATGTTAAAATAACGGGAGACAGCTGCTTTTGTTTCGAAATTCAATGAGGTTTAAAGGTGACTTGCTTGCATTTTTGCGTTGGCTGTTCTCAAACAAACATTGGCTGAACTTTTAATTAGCAACTTGGATGAAAATGTTTCTTCAGATTGCATAGTGTATTGGTGGTACAGTGGGTGTAGGCTGCTCAGTGGCTAGCCAGTAGCTTGTTTCAGTTGAAACACAACAAAAATATCTGCTAGACTCCAAGTCACAGCCTAGACCTCAGTGAGAGCTCAATGTCCATTTTGCTCTTGCAAGAAAGAGTTTAACCTAAATAAGTTGAGTTGAAGATGAGTTATTTTTAAGACGTGATTCACAACTTCAGAGATAGTTGTTGCATCAGAAATTTACAAATAGGCCCCCCAAAAAAGGTTAGAAAAATGATCACCCTGAATTGGTTTCTCTGTTTTCATCTGATGTATTTACAGTGTGCCAAATCACCAATGTATGCTCAGTCTGTTTTGGTTCAGTGAACTACTTCTCTGAGATAAACACAATACAGTAAAACATTAATGAACAACTTCCTTGACCCTGTTGTTTCCCTCCGCTTTGGACTATTGCGAAATCCTTGTCTGAGGGCTGTGCTAAGTTTAGCTCGAGTCGCAGGCCTAGTGGTGAAAACACAGGAGGACCACAAGGAGCTCACTTTGGCCTAGCTAATGGATGGATTTAGGCTCAGACTGAAAACTTCAAAGCCAACACTTTTTTTCCTCTCTTTCGTCTCTTCTCGCTTCTTACACATGCCTTTTAAAATGTACACTGCCACACACAGCACAAACACTTGAATGGTTTCATTAGTTGGGAAATGGCCCTTGTTCTGTCTTCTGAAAAAGATCTTTCAATGTAGGCCATTAGCAAAAGCTGTTTTTTTCCTCCTGCTTGCTCTTCCCTTTCGTTCCCCTCCTTGGCTTTTCTTCTCCTCATGACAAACGTGTATACACAAACACATTTTTCTCTCATATGGCATTTTGTTTTTTTTCCCAGCTGTGTTTTCTCTTTTGACCACTGTCTTCAGTTTCAGTTTTTCTCACATTCACTGCCTCTTACCCATCTATAATTCACACAGGATGAGACCTTTTTCTCTTTAACCATTATGTTTGCTATCCTATAGGACTAACTATCGCTCTCACTCTATTCATCCAAGTTCTGCTCACAGATGTGCTCTTACTGGGACATTCCCACAAGCTGTGCAGATATTGTTTTGTACCATTTGACCCAGTCATTGGCAAAATTATATGCGTTCTGAATCATAGATGGTGTTTTGAAAGTAGTGGGGAAAAAAGTATTTTAAGCCATATTAACAAATGCTTGTGTGTGTTTCCTGTGTGTGATTTTTTTCTTTCTTTTTCCTCTTTGTGTATGCTGCTACTAACCCTGGATTGGATTGGCTGGACTGGATTTGCTTCTTCATCTGGTCTGGTGTGGTTGTGCTCCCCTGTGGTTTGCCTTGCCCTATGCACCTCTGCCCTTTTGGTGTTCGGCAGGCATCGGTAAACTGTCCACTGCCGATGGTAAAGCTTTTGCAGACCCAGAGGTGCTACGGCGACTGACGTCATCTGTGAGTTGTGCCCTGGACGAAGCTGCAGCAGCCCTGACACGCATGAGAGCTGAAAACACACTCAACGCCGGCCAAGCCGACAAGTATGTATCTCGCCCATACTGACGCTGGCATCTGCCAGTTTGTCTTGTATAAAGTTCTATATACCAATCAGTAATTATACACCAGGATTCTCTCTTCTGTCAAATCAGATTTGCACAGTACAGTGTGTATGCATGTGTGTGCGTGCTTGATCTGTGGAAGTGTTAGTGTGAATGTGAGGCGTATGTGTGTTCACCTGTCACAGTCGCAGTAATTGTAGCAGTCTGGTTATTTTCAGCCGTAGTTTAGCAGAGGCGTGCTCAGATGGGGATGTCAACGCTGTGCGCAAATTGCTCGACGAGGGACGGAGCGTCAACGAACACACAGAAGAAGGGGAGAGCCTGCTGTGCCTCGCCTGCTCGGCCGGCTACTATGAACTTGCACAGGTATGTTAAAGGAAGCTTGGAGTGTGCAGTGAGTCGCATGATTGCAGTGTGTGTTTACATAGAAGTAACCTTCCTACAAACTGGAGAAAAAAATTCTCATGGTATCAGTAGTTGATTGTTGTGGCGACAGGCTTTCATGCTTGTTTCTAATATCATCATCATTTCATTTCCTCATCTTAAGGTTTTGTTGGCCATGCATGCAAACGTGGAGGACCGAGGAATCAAGGGGGACATAACGCCACTTATGGCTGCTGCCAGTGGAGGTTATGTCGACATTGTCAAACTGCTTCTGGTCCACGGGGCAGATGTTAACGCGCAATCCTCCACAGGTAAAAACATGCTTCATTTAAAATCCTGCAAGATTTTCCCTTAACTCTGAGTTTTACACTCCCCGCTGAGTTATTCCACTGATTATTCGCTCCTCTGTTTTCCAGGCAACACAGCTCTGACATACGCATGTGCTGGTGGCTTCGTGGATGTGGTGAAGGTTCTGCTGAAAGAGGGTGCTAACATTGAGGACCACAACGAGAACGGACACACACCTCTAATGGAGGCAGCCAGTGCTGGTCACGTAGAGGTGGCCAGGGTACTCTTGGAGTATGGCGCCGGCATCAACACACACTCCAACGAGTTCAAGGAGAGTGCTCTCACACTCGCCTGCTACAAAGGTCAAAACTCAAATACAGTTGCCTTATTCAGGCTATATCATTAACGTGCTTTTAGTTTATACTTTGTTATAAAAGGTTTACAAAATTGATTTTTGTTTGTCCTTTGCAGGTCACTTGGATATGGTGCGATTTCTGTTGGAGGCTGGAGCAGACCAGGAACACAAAACAGATGAGATGCACACGGCGCTGATGGAGGCGTGCATGGTGAGCATCTGACCCAAACCCTTACCAGAATATTTTTTTCTCGGGGGCAGATCATGCTGCCTTTTGCTCGTTATTTGCTTGTTTTTTTTCAACAACTAATACAATAATTTTAATAAAATTTAGTTTGAATAAATAGTTTTAACCAGTTTATCTCCATTTCCACTGTTTTGTAGTTTTAGTTAAAGTTCAATCACCAGCATCATCAAAATTGTCACATTTTTAAGATAAGAAGATCCCGATAAGACATTTGATCAGACACAATATCACACTTTTAACAGTTATCCATCAGGGAATTTATTACATTATGGGGCCCTTTGAGAAAAAGTACATAAACAAAATATTTATTCATTCAGAGGCACTAGGAAAGTAAAGTGAACTGTGAATACAGAGGTTCTCGGACTCGTGCAGCATGACTGCATATTAACTTATTTGAAAAGTGATCTGGTATTTATTCAGGTGCTTATCTCTACATTCTCTGTGTGTCTCGCTGTCCCAGGATGGCCATGTGGAGGTGGCACGGCTGCTGTTGGACAGCGGCGCGCAGGTCAACATGCCAGCTGATTCCTTCGAGTCGCCCCTCACCCTCGCAGCCTGTGGAGGACACGTGGAGCTGGCAGCCTTACTCATAGAGAGAGGAGCCAACTTGGAGGAGGTGTGTATCAAATTTTGATTTTGATTTTGATTCCATGGTCGTATTTCATTGCTGTTTTTTATATCTTAATAAAGAAATAAACACAATCAGCTGGTAGCGAGGTGGCAAACTTGAACAAAAGATGCAAGGCCAAATGATATTGCTTCAGGTTTTTGTGCCTCTCCTCCACCACCACACATTTTATGTAAACTGTCGACTGCAGTGGCAGTGTCAAACGGGTAGAAAAGCTGTTTCCACACCACAGAGTAATCCTGCAGTGAGTCATGCTCACCCCTATGTTTTCTTATTGGCCGATGTTTCTGTTTGTGTCCAGGTTAATGATGAAGGCTACACACCTCTGATGGAGGCGGCAAGAGAAGGCCATGAGGAGATGGTAGCACTGCTGCTGGCTCAAGGTAAGCAAGCTTTGCTCCTATATTTGGGAAATAGAAACTTAATGTCAAATGCCATGCCAGTGAGTAGTATGCACTTGTTTGGATTTGTTTGACCCTCTCTCTGTTTGTGTGGGAGTTTTTTTTTATAGCAGAAATAAGATAATCTAGAGAGTCTGTGAAATTATATTGACATGTTTTTGGTCTTTTAAATTATTAAAAGAATGCTTGCAAGTTTTGCACTTCATGACAACAAGTTAGTCACTAATCACTGTCTGTTCTTGTTATGTTGTCCAGGTGCTAACATCAATGCCCAGACAGAAGAGACGCAAGAGACAGCTTTGACTCTAGCATGCTGCGGAGGCTTCTTGGAAGTGGCCGACTTCCTCATCAAGGCGGGCGCCGACATCGAGTTGGGCTGCTCCACACCTCTAATGGAGGCTGCACAGGAAGGCCATCTGGAGTTGGTGAAGTACCTTTTGGCTGCAGGTGAGCTACGGGAAAGAATGAGCTGCATATCTAGGATAAAGAAGAGAACCTGTGCATGCATTCCTCATGTTTTGATTTTGTTGTGCAGGGGCAAATGTGCATGCCACCACGGCAACAGGTGACACAGCGTTGACGTATGCATGTGAGAACGGACACACTGATGTGGCAGATGTGCTGCTGCAGGCTGGAGCCAACTTGGTATGCCATATTTGTTAAACTCTCTTTCACTTTGTTTTATATAGCTTGGATAACACCAGAACATGTCTCATCAATCTGGACTAAATTTAAATAAAACTAAACAACAAATCTTCACCTTTGTCTTCCAGGAACATGAGTCTGAAGGGGGGCGGACGCCCTTGATGAAGGCAGCAAGAGCGGGACATCTCTGTACAGTGCAGTTCCTTATCAGCAAAGGTGTGTTTTTGACTCTCTTAGCTCTTTAGACAAACAAATTAAATGTACTCTTGATTATTATTTGCTTTTGCAAATCCACGACAAAGTGATTTGATTCTCTTTAGAGTAAAGTCAAGATTTAGATAGTTTACATGTGCCTAAAAATTGCCAATTTAAATATGAACATATGGTTTTACTGATTTCAACATTTTAACTGGAAGATGATTAACCTGGGAAGATTCACACTCATAGGCCCAATATGATAGGCTAAATATATAGTATTGTATCAAAAATATCATCATTTCATATTGTAATAGTACGAAAGAAATTAAAGTAAGAAGGAAAGGATATTTCCCCGTTTTGTTGCAGCATATTGTGCACTGATGCACTTATCTTCTGTAAATGATAAACTACCAGTAATAGATTAATTGCTTTTTGTAACATTTACATATTAAAGATTTCTTATAAAATAATTTACATAAGGGTCATTATATTGCAGAAATACTTGTTTGTATATATGATTTATCCCTAATTCATTTGAGTTAGAGGCCTTAGGAGTTTGCTTTTGTGAATGTCATAAGCACTCAGTGACTAAATGTGTTCATCCTTGTCCTTGTCCAGGTGCTAACGTGAACAGAGCTACTGCCAATAATGACCACACAGTGGTGTCTCTGGCCTGTGCTGGAGGACATCTTGCTGTGGTGGAGCTGCTGCTGGCACATGGGGCGGATCCCACACACAGACTCAAAGTAATTAACACACTCTATACATTATTGATTGATTATAGATTGGAATATTTATGCTTGTTAGCATATTTTTAACAAATCGCTGAAAACGTGTGTGCTTTCTTTCTTGCTAGGATGGTTCAACCATGTTGATAGAAGCTGCTAAGGGTGGCCACACCAATGTGGTGTCCTACCTGTTGGACTACCCCAACAACATCCTGTCTGTCCCAGCCCCTGACCTCTCCCAGCTCACTCCCCCCTCGCAAGATGCCTCTCAGGTAAATACATCAGTAAATTACACTTTTTGTGAAGAAAACACTTTTTGCTGGGGAATGGATTTTTATTGAGTAAGCTGCAATCTCATAATAGTTTTTGATTGCTGAAAACTAACATGTCCTCTGCTGTCACAGGTTCCTCGTGTCCCATTCCAAGCTCTCGCCATGGTAGTGCCCCCTCAGGAGCCCGACCGTGCCCCATCAAACATCGCCACACCCCCACCCATCTCCAGCAAAGGTAATCAGTGCTACAAGTCCTGAACTCATGAAATGCGACTTAACCCAGCCATTTAGCTGTAATCTCCCCAGTTTAAATGCATTTTGTTGTCAACCCATCCTAATCCTCAACTTCTTGGTTGTCGTTAATTCAAAACCAGGCGTGTCCAAACAGAGACAAGCAGCCCTTCAGCCCGGTGTCCCCAGCTCAGTTGGCCGGGGGCCTGAAGCAGAACCTCTGCCACCCTTCCACTTGTGCCAGCCGCTAGAGTGCATTGTGGAAGAGACGGAGGGAAAGCTCAACGAGTTGGGCCAGAGAATCAGCGCCATCGAGAAGGCCCAGCTTCAGTCGCTAGAGCTCATTCAGGGGGAGCCGCTCACCAAAGACAAGATTGAGGAGCTGAAGAAAAGCAGAGAGGAGCAGGTATAATCAATCATCCATTTAGGATCACATCCCATTTGAATCTTGTATCAAATCTTTAAGTAAGATGGATGTTTCTTCACATCAGATTCGCTCTTAAGTATTAGAATTTGCTTGCTAAACAGCATATGATAAGTTAGTAAAACACGGATGTGGCTGTTCCCCCACTTAGGTGCAGAAGAAGAAGAAAATCTTGAAGGAGCTGCAAAAGGTGGAGCGCCAGCTGCAGCTGAAAACACAGCAACAGTTCACCAAAGAGTACATGGAGGCGAAGGGTTTAAAGGAGGAGCAGGAGGCCGGACAGAGCCAAGGCCCAGGCCCAGGGCCTGGAAGTACGGCATCTGTTCCAGGGTCGCTTCCCACCACAGCAGGTGCCCAAGTACACGCCAGCTCTGACACGGATGAAGAGGCCAACAAAGATGGGGAGCAAGAGGAGCAGCCAGGAGAGGAAGGGGAAGAGGTAAAACTTGCACTGATTTAGTTTTTTAATTTGTAAATAATTGATGTTCGTTCTGAGTCCTCTAACGCTGCTTCTATCCATTCTCAGGATGAGGATGACGACGACGAAGAGGAGGGCTCAGAGGAAGAGCCGGATGGAGAAGAGGACGATTACCCCAAGCTTCCTCAGGTGGGCACAATCCTTTACAGGGATGGGCCACAGCCACCACAGCAGCCTCCTCTGCCCCCTTCGCCACAGGCCCAGCCACAGCCTCCTCCTCCGCCTCTTCAGGCTGCCTTCGTCCCTATCCAACCCCTGCCGGACTACAACCCTGCAGACTACCCGGGAAGCACCAGCCCAGAGCTGCAGAGGGTACTGGTGGGCCAGCAGATGCTGGGCCAGCAGCAGCAGGGACAGGGTCAACAGTTGGCTGGGTTAGGCCCAGGAATGATACCTCAGCAGGCCCCAGATGGGCTCATGGTAGCTACACCTGCACAGACGCTCACAGACACGCTGGATGACATCATGGCGGGTAAGTGCATTCCTTTTTGTAGTGGACTCAAATTGGATGAAAGTGTCTGCAAAATCCCTTATCTATATGTTGTTTTTTTCTGTTTTTTTTCTATTGCAGCTGTGAGCAGCCGTGTGCCCATGCTGAACACTACAACCTCACCCACACCCCTGTCCCAGCCACCCACGCAGATGCCCGCAAACATCGCCTCGCCACCTTCAGTCCTACCCCTCTACCCCTCTGTCGACATCGATGCTCATGTAAGATACAATGCCAGTTTTGACCTGACAGATTAAAGTTAAAATGCAAGAAAATACATGTATGCACAATGTACTCTACCCTGTTAAGAGATTTGTTGTCCCCACAGACCGAGAGTAATCATGACACAGCGCTAACACTGGCGTGTGCAGGAGGACATGAGGAGCTTGTGTCGGTCCTCATCGCACGGGGAGCCAACATTGAGCACCGGGACAAAAAAGGTATGAAAAGTTTACGATAAAATGATTATCATGAACTATGGGGAGCTATGAATTGAGTTTTTAATTTAAATTGCTGAATCATAAACTAAGTAACCTTCTGTTCTCCACAGGTTTCACTCCTCTGATCCTGGCTGCCACTGCTGGCCATGTAGGAGTAGTGGAAGTGCTCCTGGACAAAGGGGGTGATATTGAGGCTCAGTCAGAGAGAACCAAAGACACGCCCCTCTCCCTGGCCTGCTCTGGGGGACGTCAGGAGGTAAACACTTTGTCTTTTAGTTTACATTCAAAAAGGTGACATTCCTGTTCAACTTTCTCTGGCTCTAACTATTCGTCTGTGTCTTGTGTTGGTCAGGTGGTTGAGTTGCTGCTGCTTCGGGGAGCTAATAAGGAACACCGTAATGTTTCTGACTACACGCCTCTTAGCCTGGCTGCTTCTGGAGGTTACGTCAACATCATCAAGATACTCCTCAATGCAGGAGCTGAGATAAACTCCAGGTGAGTTTCATTATCAGGACACAAGTCTTTACCTTGATCTGAATGTGACAACATTGTTTTAGTTCTTGGAAGTAAATGAGGTTGCACTTTGGAGCCACTTGCCACACTGCCAAACAAACACAACATCTTTGAAAAATGTGCCTTTGGGTTTTAGCCGCACCCAAAAGTAATGACATAGTGATTAACTCTGTTATAAACCAGGGGTGAAGAAATGTAAAACCAGTAACTACAAAAACAAGGCTTTAAAGCAGCTGTGGCTTGAAGAAATGCCGCTCTGCAAAAATGGAAAATACATGTTAAGTTGCTAAAATGTAGTAAAACAATTGTGTACTGAAATAAATGGGCAAATACCCATTGAAAATTCTACCCTTCTTAGTGCACATTAAACGGTTGAAAGTTTTATTTTGGTTTTTGGTCGGTAAACATTTTATTTGTTAACTCTTCCATCAGGACTGGCAGCAAACTGGGAATCTCTCCTCTGATGCTGGCAGCCATGAATGGCCATGTACCGGCCGTGAAGCTGTTGCTTGATATGGGCTCAGACATCAACGCACAGATTGAGACCAACAGAAACACAGCTCTGACCCTAGCCTGCTTCCAGGGGCGGGCTGAGGTCGTCAGTCTGCTGCTAGATCGAAAGGCCAACGTAGAGCATCGTGCTAAGGTGAAATGTCTGGTTTCCAGACCTGATAAATATATTTTAAAATAGTGCAGGTCTACACTGACTGAGCCTACAATGCAGCTCCATTTTGCTAAGTAACTAAGTCACTCTTTGCAGACCGGTCTTACTCCTCTGATGGAGGCAGCCTCGGGAGGTTATGCAGAGGTGGGCCGAGTGCTTCTGGACAAAGGCGCTGATGTCAACGCTCCCCCTGTTCCCTCATCCAGAGACACTGCCCTCACCATTGCTGCTGACAAGGGCCACTACAAGTTTTGTGAGCTGCTTATCAACAGGTGAGTGCTTCTAGGTGATTCTGTACAGAACTGTATTCCAGTTTTCTTATGATATAATCCTCAGTTGCTTCTGTTCTTGAGTGAATTAGTTGTTAAAGATAGGCAGTGGGTCATTATGTTCCTTTCAGTGTGTGATGCTGTGTTGGACATTGTGGTGGCGCAGGCTGTCATGATATTTTATGTGTAATGCGAGTGAGGCAAACCATTAATTTGGTGATTTAAATTGGTTGTTACAAGTAGATTGTAGCCTGTTGCCATCTGCCAGTGTATACTGTATGTCTAAGCTTCAATGCCTTAATGTGATTCTAAGTCAAAACTTCCTGTCTTTGCAGGGGTGCCCATATCGACGTACGAAACAAGAAAGGGAACACCCCTCTCTGGCTGGCGGCAAATGGTGGTCATTTTGATGTGGTCCAGCTCTTGGTGCACGCCAGTGCTGATGTGGACGCAGCTGACAACCGCAAGATTACCCCGCTCATGGCTGCTTTTCGCAAGGTGCAGAGATAACCAAGACCAGGATTGTTAGTGTGTCACACTACACTGTGGAAAGCCTTTGGTTGCTAACCATTTGACTTAACTTCCAGGGTCATGTGAAGGTGGTGCAGTATCTTGTAAAGGAGGTCAACCAATTCCCATCAGATATTGAATGCATGAGATACATCGCTACCATTGCTGACAAGGTAGGTTGATTTCTTTTTCAGTCATTAATCTGCTTACATCTTCCATCAGCTCTTGTCAATTGCAATAGTTGAGGCAGAGTTTTAAGTCCAGCTGTCGGTTTCTTGTTTGTGCAGGAGCTGTTGAAGAAGTGCCACCAGTGCATGGAGACCATTGTCAAAGCCAAAGACCAGCAGGCAGCAGAGGCCAACAAGAATGCCAGCATTCTGCTCAAGGAGTTAGACTTGGAGAAGGTAATGTCAGGGCTTATTGATGTGCTTTTGGAGGTTAAAGCATTCTGAATAAACTGTATACAGAGGATGAGGACAAAAAGGGTTTTTATTGAATTGTGTTTTTTGTGTGACAGTCTCGAGAGGAGAGCAAGAAGCAGGCCCTGGCTGCTAAACGTGAAAAGCGTAAGGAGAAACGCAAGAAGAAGAAGGAGGAGCAGAAGCGGAAGCTGGAGGAAGAGGAGGGGCAGAAAACCAAGGAGGACTTTGGCTCTGAGATGCTGGAGCAGAAGGAGGATTCAGCTGACGGTAACTATTTTTGACTTTGCTCGAAAGACTGCATAACTGTTTTTGTCGGTTATCTGATAGTTGCAGTTATGTTGTACTTAAATTAAATGGTAGGTAACCCTTCCCTTTTTTACCTATCCCCCACCATAGAAGAAGAGGTTCCTATTGAGCCTCCGAGTGCAACTACCACCACCACCATTGGTATATCCGCCACCTCCACCACTTTCACTACAGCTTTTGGTAAGAAGCGAGCGAGTGTGGCCACTACCCCCAGCACCAATCGCAAGAACAAAAAGAACAAGACCAAGGACTCGCCCAATGAACCCATCATATTACAGGATCCGCAGGTGAGCACGGCTGCTTTTATATTTATCATGTCATTGCAGATTCATAATGTGCTTATGTCATTATGAATCAAACATTGAAGAAAAACGAAACACAAAATCATGACAACTTCTGTGTATGTGTCTACGCTACAGGTTGCACTAGCGCAGCACAAGGCTGATAAGAACAAGATCCACGGTGAGCCACGGGGCGGTGGTGGGGGAGTGACGGGTGGCAACAGCGATTCTGACCCCTTGGATAGCACCGACTGTGCCAGTGAGAGCAGCAGCAGCGGGGGCAAGAGTCAGGAGCTCAACTACCTCCCTGACCTCACCTCCTCCGCCTCCTCCTCCTCCTCTTCTTCCTCCTCCTCCTCCTCCTCAGTCCCCTCCTCAGGAGCAGCCCAGGGCCTCCTGCGCGGCCTCGAGAAGAGACACTGTCCTCAGCTGCAGGCTGACGGCAAGTTGGACAACAAGGTCACAGTCTCCATCTCAAAACCAACGCAAAAGTGAGTCCCTGATGGAGCAGAGAACATTTATCATCTGCAGTGCAGCTTGTGTGTGTTGGTAGCTGCTCACCTAGGGAAGAACAAGCAGAGTTTTAAAATGCTATTTTTGTAGTATACTGTACGTTTTGTTAATGAGCAGACACTTGATTTCAAAACATTTAAGTGTTAACCAACATGACAAAAAAATGACGTAATTTTTTAACTATTTCACCCTTTTTATTTTTCTCAGAGCCCTGGACACGAGCGACTCCACCTCCAACTCCCTGCCTTCTCCATTCAAGACCATGGCTCTCCCTGTCTCCTCACCCAACAGTAAGCTCAGTCTCACAAGCCCCAAGAGAGGCCAGAAGAGAGAAGAGGGTTGGAAAGAGGTCGTCAGAAGGTATGACATTTTGTTTATTTGATCTATATTTATATTTATTTTTTTACTTTTTTAATTAATAATTTTTACTTACTTTTTGTTTATTGTATTATTTAGTTATTTACAAAAGTCTTTTTAACAAATTTTCTATCATTACTACTAGCAATTATTTTTATTTGTGGGTATTAGTTAATACTTATAACAATCACTAGTGTTAACATCTGCCAGTAGAGACACATGAATAATGCAATTTCTCCTCTTCTTTTGAAGATCAAAGAAGCTGTCCGTGCCAGCCTCTGTTGTATCTCGGATCATGGGCAGAGGAGGCTGCAACATCACAGCCATTCAGGACGTGACAGGAGCTCACATTGACGTAGACAAACAGA